>JZSA01000005.1:0-35519 GCA_000956155.1 Cotesia vestalis
AATTTTTTTTTTTTTTTTTTTTTTTTTTTTTTTTTGTACATAATTATAATATTAGACTTGCCAAATACATAATAGGATAAATTTGAGTAAAATGAGGTATTTTTAGTCTTCATTACTACTAAATTATTTACCAAATATAAATTAAAAAAGTTTGGAAAATCCAAAAGTGCACGACTCATAATGCTCATTTAATTATGAAATATAAAAAAAAAAACATAATTTTGTAACAAATTTGTTTCCAATACAACATAAAAAAAGTTTCAATTTTTATTAGCCAATGATTAGAAAAAATTTTATTTTTGTAACAAAAATAATTCCAAGTTAATGCAAAATCATCATTAAATTTCCAATTAATCAATTCCTATTATGAAGTGTGATTGGCATGCACAGGTGACAATCTTGTAATTAATATCACGTGAACGGGTAGAATAAAAAGTGTTCCTAGTATAACAAGTACAATTTCTCAAAGAATGTGTTTGTGACTTGAATGGACGTCGAAACCATGAACGAGGTGATGTGACAATTGTAAACGGAAAAATCTTCGTTCGTTTTTTTCTAGTTGATCGAAGTAAGCATAAACACCGATTCATATATCGCACCATCGTTCTTTTTTTCCTGCTGTGATATTGTTATCTCTTCCATAAATTACGTATGTATTTAATACAAATAAATACTGTCTTTATATCATACTCTATAAAGGTTATTACTATCATGCATTAAAAAAATAAATATCTTTTGTATTTATAAAATAAAAATCAAGCTTGCTGATAGTCACAATTTTTATCACACCACTAACTAATGGAAAGTGATTTTTATGATAAACTACGATCTTTTTTTGTTATTTACTTAGTAAAAAAATTAAATAAAGAAAAAAAAAAAAAACAAGTTAACTTACGAGCTTTTGTAATCTTGATTAGTAAATAAATCGCCCGGATCGGATTTTTTAATTTCTTGTTCTCTCGCTGCTTCAGTAAGAGATTTGAAAATTGTATTTGCCACACTGAAATATCAACAAAATCAATAATAACATTTGAAGTTTATTATTAAATTATGCAAAGGTATTATAATTAAATTACTTCAAGTCAATGTCGTAAAAGATTGATTGATACTGCTAATAATTGCATAATAATGAAAAATTAACATAAAAAAATAAAAACATACGTTTTGGCAGTCACATCGAGGAGTAAAACTGCAGTAGGTATAAGAATAAGTCCAAGCCAGAAAACTGGCGAAGAAAATAGCATTCTATCGTTTCCTAACATAACAGCACCAACATTTAATACTGGCCAGAAGTTACTGAAAATATAAAAAGGTATTAAAATAAATAAATAAAAGATTTTATGTTTTATCAAAATTGTATAATTTACCTGTATATTAATATAAACAAAAACCATAGAATAATTGATCCCCATGTTGCTAAATGAGTTACCCAAGTCCATGAATTTGTAACAAGGCCTGCTTTTCCGCAAACAGTAACTACTACATACTAAAAAAACATACATTCATTTATAGATATACAACTTTTTCAGTAAGCCAAATTAAAGTAACATTGCAGGTAATAATTTTATTATAAATTCTTTATTTTAAAATGTCTCATGAATCATGAAGAAACCAATTTTATCATTTGAAAAAAATTTAATTAAGAAGAGATTCAATCTTTGAAAGAAAAAAGATTATTATGTTTCATGGGCGAAAATAATATATCCAACTGACATAATATAATATCGAGTTTGATTATTTAATTGTAATGTATCACATTTTTATTGTAATAAACATATTACGAGAAACACGGAAATGAAGTAAACAATATAATTTTAAGAAACTAAAATAATGTGGAAACAAAAACTGTCGTAATACTTTAACTTGCCTTTTTTTATAACAAGCAAAAAAATGTTAATTTTGAGAATTAAAATCTTACCGTGTATACAAAGTTTCCTAAAACAATGTAACCACCATCTCTTCCATTGGCCCATACGACATCTTTTTCTAATGCCAAAAGTGATAACCAATACAATAATGATGAATGGATTAAAGCGTTTATTATCCAAACCCAGAAGACCTATAGAGTACATAAGAAATTATTTTTAAAAATATGTTCAGAACATTTATTAAAAATCACCTAACATAAGTAGATCCAAACATTTTTTATATCAAATTTAAACTTCTTGTTATAAAAATCAAAATCTTAAAAAAAAAAGTTGAGATCATAAACGAAAAAAATTTATGTACAATAATAAAGACAAGAGTCTTTTTCTATGTTTAAATATTTACTTTAATTATTGGATATACAAAATACTTAAAATCATATAAGATAATTTATATATAACGATACCCACGTTGGTCTAAGATGTCGTAAGCCACAAAATTTTACAACTTTTTTTTTACAATAGATTCATAATAATATCGCATTCTAGATGCCATAAAGGCGTATACCGGCAAAAGGTCCCGGTGAAAAGCCATAAAGGCATATAAAAAAATTTTTTTCGGGAATCGACGTAGTTTCGTCCGAAATGTGGAGAAATGCTACAAAAAAAATTCTATTATTTTTTCCAAAAAAATGTTTAGTTTGAAGAAAATTTTTTTTTTGAATTTTTGCACGTTTCATATAAAAAAACGTCGGTCCCGGAAGCCACAAGGGCGTATAAAAAAATTTTTTTTTCGGGAATTAACGTATTTTTGTATGAAATGTGAAGAAATGCAAAAAAAAATTTTCTTGAAACTAAAAATTTTTTTTGGACTTAGAAAAAAAAATAGGATTTTTATTATCAATTTTAAAAATTTCTTACCGACTCTGTCAGTATTTAAGTCAGCCATATTGAATATAGAAAGTAAATAATAAACACGTGTCAAAATGAATGACAAACACATCGCGGAGTATTTAATAGAAGAGTTAATAAACAATAAAAATACGTCAATTAAAACAAAAGCTGTGAAAATAGTAGAGCAAACAAGTAATTTTAAAAATAAAGATATTGTTGTTAATTTAAATCCTCTTGCATGGAGATCGTTGATTGACAGTGATGATAAGTTGTTGGATAAAAGTACTAATATCTTGGATTATTATTTGAAAAAACAGTCATTAAATATTACTGGTCTAGAACCCATTTAATCAATGGTGAATGTAAAATTTTCTAAAAGCGGGGTACAACATATAACATGGGTATCGATCAATTAAATGATAGTCATAAATGCAAAAAAAAATCAATTCAATACCTTAATATTAAATGTCGATTCAGTAGTGTTTTTGGCAGCATATAGTCTCGGATGCGCGAGATGAGTTTCAGCAGAACAAACTTTGTCGAAAAGACCCATAGCCAGCGGTGGTGCCGCAGTAAATACAACATTGTAAAGACCAATAGACCATCTTTCAAATAAAATTTGACCAGACCATCCCGAATAAATGGCAAACCACAATTCTATTACATAAAGACAAATATTTTTGTAAAAAGAATATAAAATTAATTTACACATTCGATTGTAGTTCCACGATCCATGAACAAATAGTAATCGTTTAAGAAAACGAAATTGTGCTATAGAATAATCAGAAGCACATGCAGCTTGTAAGCCTTCAACGCCAGAAATACCAACACCAATGTGTGCTTTTTGTATCATAGCGACATCATTAGCTCCATCTCCAATCGCTAAAGTAACAGCTTTTGTGTTACTTGTAACCAAGTCAACAACTTCAGCTTTCTGCATTGGTGATACACGACAACATATAACGACTTTACACGAAGTACATAAATCTAAAAAATCTCTTCTTAAATCACACGATAATGCGTACTTCAGGCTATTACCGTCTATGACAAGACCGACGTCATTTTGACATCGTAAGTCTTGTCCAAAATCAGCACAATGCTGAGTAATTACATCTCTCGTTTTATCTAAAGAATTTTCATTAACGATAATTAATGGCATTGATTGTGTTATTAAACGACAAGAATATCCGATATTTATTGCAGTCTCTTGTTTATCACCAGTTAATACCCAAACATTTATGTCTGCTTGTGTAAGCGCTTGTAGTGTTTCTGGCACTTGATCCTGCAATTGATCCTCGATGGCAGTCGCACCAAGTAATGTTAATTTTGTCTCAATAAGATCTGCCGCTTCTTCTAATTTAGAATCACGTGTTGCCATAGATACTTCTGCTTTATGGTAAATTTCACTCCACCATTCGTAACGATTATCTGGAATATCGGCTACAGCAAAACAAAGAGTTCTTAAGCCTTCAGTGGCAAATGCTTCTAAATGGTCTAAGGTAGCTTGACGAAAATCATCACCTACTTCAAATTCTACGTCACTTGTTTCATTGGGCCTTGATTTTAGTCTTTCATAAATAACAGAATCAGCACCTTTGCAAAATATTTTTATTTTTCCGTCAGGAGTTCTTACTATCACTGACATACGTTTTCGTGCAGATGTAAATTCTATAACATTTAAAATTTCGTAACGCAGTCGTTCACCTAACGCAACTATTTCAACATATGCAGGAGTTCGTGTGTCGAAAACATAACCAAATCTTCTTGCTCCATCAACCAGAGCTCGTTCATCAGGCGATGCAGCGTGATAAATTATTTCATCATTAATCCTTTCTGGAATAACGGTATGACAAACTGACAGCATTATCATAAATTCATGTAATATTGCTGATGTGATGTAATTTTTAGTATTATTTACACTTTTATTATCTTTTTTAATTCGCCATTCAGTGATATTTTTAACTAAATCACAGTCATAGGAGCTACAACCAGGTGATGTGGGATTTGGTAAATCATAAATTGTACCAGCTATCGAACAACGTTTAAATTCCATAACATTTTTAGTGAGAGTACCTGTTTTATCTGTAAAGACATAGTTAACCATACCTAGTTCTTCGTTTAGATTACTTGTTCTTGCCATAGCAGGAGTATCAGTTTCCGCATGGTACATCTCAATATCCATATTTATAAAAGTAGCTTGAACATATCGAACAACTTCAAGAGTTACTTGAAGAGATATTGGTATCAAGTTGTTGAATAAAATAATAAAAGTAAGAAGATTGAATGCAAATTTTTTTACTATCGCTTCATGTTTAAATGTTAAACCTAAGTACCAAAGACCTTCTTCATTGGTCTCTGTCCATAATACATTAAATAAAGCAGAAAAAAGGCATAACAGTAGAAGTATGAAAAAAAGCATAAGCACTTGGGTATTTGTTAAACGATCTAATGTTGAACGCTTTAATGGTGCTGTTGTTGTATTATTTTGCATTAATTTTGTGTCATGTCCGGTATAAATTACTGCACCAAATATCCATTTAGTATTTCGTAATATTGCACCGCGCAATAGCAGTTGATCAGGTCCCAATGGTACACTTTGCTTATTTATTTCTCGAAGTACACCATTAAATTCATACAAATGTCTATTTGGTGGTTCACATTGAATATTAGAGTGAAAGTTCATTAATTCTGCAGTATCAATTAAATTAGCTGTTTCTAAATGTGCTTGACGAATTTTTAAATTTGTTTCGCCATCTAAATTTGCAGTTTCTATAAATGACATCCCTTGAGGCTCTGATGATGACAATAGAATCAAATCGGCTGGGAAGAAATTATTATTGTGCACTTTTACTACATCACCTACAGCAACATTTCGCCACTGTATCCACTGCCATCTTCCATCTCTGAGAACTTCAACTTCCCTCATATTTATTTCATCATCAGCTCGATGTCTTTTCTACAAAAAAAAAAAAAAAAATAAAAAAAAAAAAAATAAAATAAAATAAAATAAAAAACATTAATAACGTGATTATTTGTTATAGAATGCGAAGTATAGTCACAAATATTTTTTAATGTTCTTAAAAGACACTAAAAAATTTTTTTTTTTAATGATTTATCAATGACGCCAAAACTTACGAAATCTTCGACAATTTCTTTTAAAGCAGACACACTCAAGATAAAAATTAATGGCACAAGTGTTGTATATCGACCGGTAGGTGAAACATCAGGTATTTGCTGAAAGTAATAATTTTATGCATGAAATTGACTAAAGACAATAAAAATTTGTATAATAATATTAACGAAAAATAATTATTTACCTGCATAAGAGCAATAAATAGGAAGAAGCAATTACTATATCGACGAAACTGTTCGAAGAGAAAGGAAGGTATAAAAGAGAGCAGCGAATATTTCGCTGTGGTTATGTGATTATTATTATATTTTGCAGGTTGATGAGGAGCATTTACAAATACTACCCTTTCATCATGGTCCTCTGGCGCTACTGGCTGCCGATCTTCATCTAAGGAAGTCCCATTTTCCGCTCTATTTCCTTCTACTGCAAAATAAAAAAATTTATATCAGTAATGTGTGATGAAAGAAATGAGTATTGTACAATATCAGCTCAGTTTGATAAAAACTACGATTAAATCATTTTTCTACTGTGATAAACGAAATGGAATGATTGCATCGATTTTTATTTTATTGAATCATTAAATATTTTTATATTTATCAAACATAAAATTCTGTTTCACTTTAAAATCGATTACATATTATGAAAAATGAAAAATTATATCATTGATAATATATTAGTTATTTTGAAAATTTTAATTAGTAAATAATTAATCAAAGTTTGTAGTATAATTGAGTTTTAAATGATATTGTTGTGAATAACGCATAGGTGCGTAAGTAAAGTTTTCAAATATTTTAAATATCATAATTGATACTCTCATAGTGCAAGATCTATATCAATAATAACTGATGTATATTGATTTATAGTCCCCATTAACAATATTATTATATTAAATTAATAATAACCATAATAATGTAAATAGCCGATTGGCGTTATAGTGTACACAGAAAAAAAAATTTACTTGAATCAAATAAATAATTTTGAAGAATTTCATTACATTGATTTGACTTAAAAAATTCTTAAACTAAGAAATTTTTCTTGGTTTAAGTAAATTTTACTTGATTTAAAAATTTTTCGTCTTGATTCAAGTTAATAAAACTTTTCAAAATTATTTTCTTGGTTCAAGAATTTTTCTCTTGATTCAAGATATTTTTTTTTTCAGTGTATTAAATAAATAAGTAAATAAATAATTGATTTAAATACAACGCAGTCATCACTACGAATATTACCATTAGATTTTTTATTACTACATGGGATAAAAAAATTATAAAATAAAGGAATCAATTAAAAAAAAAAAAAAATATTGAATAACATGAATTTTGAAATAACTTACAATTTTGTCCATACAAGTAGAGACTGCATCGTGATCTTATATCATTGAACCAACGATTAAATCGTATTCTCAATAAATCCATGTTCAAAACATTTATTTAGTTATTATAATTATTAATTGTTTTCAAAGTTTTTATTCTTCAACTATTTTTAAAACATTGACAGGCAAATTATTTATCTGTATCCTGAACATGACCAATGTTTTCCGTAAGTTGTACGAGTAATTCTAGTATCGGCGCATATGTACTTGATAGACTAGCGATAACAGGCTTGTTAATATATATTTTTTAATTTTATAAACGATAATCTTTTATATACCTTTACAATTGCATCAATGTATTTGCATACTGTGTGTTAGTAAATATTTGTTTAGATATAACAAAAACTATCCGAAATTTATTTAAATTATAAAAAACATTTAAGAAATTATTAGTGTTTAACAAATGTACGAATTTAAATTTGCATATAACTTTAACTAACTTTTACCATAAAGAGAATTCACATAGCCTTACTTCAAGTTGATTGATAACCAACATTTACTTGTTTAATATTAATAGAATTATATTTTTCATGCGAGTAAAAACGACATAAATCGCTTAGATAATTTTTTCAATAAATTATGAATGTGTTGATAAGCTATAGTTGTACTTAATAAGACATGTTAAATGTTTATAAAATACAATGTAGGTATTTTTTAGTTTTAAAAAAATTAGACTCTTGAAAATTCGATGGGAAAAAAGTTCACAAAATGTTATTTCACTAAGCAAGTGATAAAAACGTGAAAACTTTGATAAAGACAATAACAAAAAAAACTGAATTGATGAATTTGATGTCAAAAAACAAAAAAAAAACACAAAATTTTCTTGCTTTCTTGTTTAAATTTAAGAGTTAGTTTTTCAATCAAAGATGAAATTTTATCCAGGATATAATTATTATTGTCAGTATATTTATATTTTATATCTACAAAATTTATATAATGCTAAAGTTAGCCGTCAGCTGTCAATTTTAAAAATTTTAATAACAAATCAATTACAATAAAAAAATGCTTCTAAAAATTTTCACTTGTAATTTTTATTAATTTTCACATGTGGAATTTTATAATTTAATTTTTTTTATAATAATGGCATAATTATAAAATTTTAAAATAATTGTTAATGTCTGCCAACTTCAGTGTCATAAATTTATAGATATATTTTAGTATGGGAAAACATTTTATACCAGTTTGGAAATTAATTGATCAAACGTTATTATAGTTTAAAACTGATTGGTTGTAATTGAGATCTAATCAATAATTGTCAGTGAATTAATAGTTTTTATAAAAAATGTTTCAAATATTTGTGTGAAATTACATGAATAAAATCAACCGGTTGGTGTGAATTTAAACTTCACACTATTATGTCAATCAAACTGTTTTGATAACGATTGTAACAAACACAATTAGCTATCCTCGTCATCACCGTGATCTTAAAAAATGTCATTCTACTTTATATGTTCTCGTTGTCATTGTCGTACATTAACGCCACACCTTTACTCATTTATTTGCTCCAAACTGACTAATGACGTCGCAAAACTTTAGCACGTGTATATAATAAATAATATTGATGCAATCTGAGCCCAAAATATCGTTAGTGTTCACTTAATTTTCTTTTTATTTATAAAAATATGAATAATTGGAATCGAAATTTATAAACTTTTTCATTTATGAAATCCAGCGTAGTTATATTTGAAGTTTCAAACTTAATTAAACCAATCACAACGTTAAAATTTATTTTGTTATAACAAATATTTTTCCAGTATTGAAAAAATATTTTATAAATTTAACAAACGGATAAAATTACTGTAGTTCTTTAACTGTTATGAAAATGAAATACTTGAACGGCATTGAATAGTTATTAACAAATCAATCAATAGTATCAATAAATCTTAATAAATTAAATTTTAATTACATCTGTCAAACACTATTGTAATAGCCAAACCGTCTTATTGGGTCTGCCATCTTACTTTTTCAGATAACAGTAAAGTCTGAGAGAGAAAATAGTATAAGCGATTGTGTAATAGAGAAAAAGACAAGCAACGGTATTATAAAAACAACATTGGAGTGATGCTCTGCGCACGTGCAATATTTTTTAGTAAAGATTGAGTGTGCAGTTAAAATGGATTTACTATTGTTCGCATGCGCATCGGCAACAAGTTGACAGCAAATATGTAATGTGCTGAGCTCTGTTGAGCTTTATGGATAATTCTTAAGAAATTGTCGATAAATAAAATTTACAGTCTTTAATAATGACATTTAACTTAGCTGTCACTTGACAATTTTTTAATTTTCTTCAACAAAAAAATTTGTTCTAAAAAATTATTTTTAAGAAATTGCATTTTTTATTTTATTAAATTTCTACAAGTCCATTTTTTAAATCATTTTTTTTGCCATAATTTATTTATTAAAGAAAATTTAAAAAATCGTGAAGTGACAGCTAAATTTAATGTCATTCTTTAACGATATTAAAGTTAGCAGTCACTAGAGAATTTTTAAACTTTATTTAACAAAAAAATTAGTTTCAAAAAATTATTTTTAAAAAATTTCATTTTTAATTTTTTTAAATTTCTAAATGTCAATTTTTTTTCCTAATTTATTCTGCCATAATTTATTTGTTAGAAAAAGTTATAAAAATGATTAAATATCTGCTAAATTTATTTAATGCATTCTTCAATACCCCTACTGACAATATACAGGACATTTAACTTCTCACTATGACATTTTCAAAATTAATGAATTTGAAAAATCGACAAGTTATTATTTTCAACCCGATTTTCAAAAAATTCGAATTTTATCAGATTTCCTTTTTTAACGTCCTAGACAGCTATCCTAACTAATTTTTCGACGGCATGTGTATGAAACCTTTCATAACTTTTAAACAGCTTGATTGATCGAAACAAGATTTGCGGCATCTGTAAGAGGTTTGTCGCCTTTAGAATTCCTAAACAAATTAAATTATTCGGCCAGATAGATTTTAAGAAATCGCTATATCGAATTTTTGAATAACTTTTGAAGTACTGTATCGATTAATTTTAAAATCTAATAAGTTCTTCTATTCAAAAAGATGTCGATTGCCGCAAATTGCGTCGAAATCAGTTAATCCGTTCGAAAGATATCGTAAACGAAAAATTTGCAGAAAAATGCTTTTATTTGGATTTGTGAGCTCGAAGAGATTAAAACTTTATGTTAGACAGATTTGTAAAAATTATTAAATTTCACTTTGGCGATTTGTGCGATTGTAAAAACTTCAAATTGTGTAATACAAAGATAATTGCTTGGAAATAGGGACAACACGATTCTCGATCATCATTGTTATTGAATTTTTTTTTTAAATTTACTCATTTTTTTTTTTTTTAATCAAAAAAAAATAAAATCATTTGAAATAAGAAAATAAAAAAATTTTTTTTAAAAAAACAAAAAATTAGAAAATTGACTAGTTAAAAAATGATAATTATTAGTTGGTCGGATCATTATATTCAGAAAAAAATTAATGCAGAATTAAATAACAGCTCAAAAAAATCATCAAATGATACAGAAAAAACGGATATAAATTTATCGACGGTTAACAGGTACTTTACATCAAAAAAATAAAATACAATTACAATTATTAGAAAAAAACTAACTATCCACAAAAAAGACATAACAATATGATAATCAAATGATTATGAGTAAATATAATATTCTATCATACTAGACAATTAAAATTTACTTAATGATTCTTTATATATTCAAATATGAAATGATTTGAACCCCTCAAACCGTTCAGCAGCACGCCAAAGAAATAGACAATATTATATCAAAAAACTTTACGCTTCCGGGGTGTTTGAGTAATATAAAAAAAACCATAAGACTATTAATTAAATTTTTTTAATTAGGTTGTTTTTATGATAGGGTAAAATAAAATATAAAATATAAAGTTTCATATGAAATAAAAATTAAAACACATGACATACTTTTGAAAAGTTATTATTACTGTCTAAAAAACTGATAAATCATACTAAAGTTAACTTTAGGTATCTTCACTACTAAAATGCATATGAAAACGAACGTTTTAATCAAGAATAAAAAAAATCTGGTCAGATAATTTGCCAAATTGCTGCGACACGATTATGTATAAACCTTTTTCTATCAAATTACGTAAAAAATTAAAAAAGAATTATACCAATAATTTTAGGAGGATGTATTTAACTACTAAACATATATATGGTATAAATCGATAAAGTTTTGATAATGATTACATACAACCGAGTCAGAAAGTCGTGAGACTTGACATGGGATTCCCCATATATTTTTTTACAAAGATGAATGTATATTACATGTTCATGAAGATTGGCTTGTGATAGCAGTAAAGGCAACTTTTATCCGAGTCCAAGGACATTATGTGTTACAAGGCTAACACTTATACTAAAACAGCGACAGAATATAACATAGTTCTGATGATTACATTGTTTTTATTACTGTACAACGTATACAAAAAAGACTTATAACTCGTATCTAACTAAACATAACTATAGATGCTCGATCGATTACAAGCGTTATCGAATTCATTGCTAATTAAATTTAACAACCCGAAATAAAAATTATTAGTTTAAAAAAGACTTTATTCATTAAATATAATATTAATGTCAAAATAATTATCATTTATAGCGGAATATTGATCCATAAAGTAATAGCTTTATTTTTTTCATTTTTAAAATACCAAGTTTAATCAGTCAATTTCATCTATTGCGTGATCCTGCTGACGCACTCACTACAATAACTACCTTATTCATTTCTCATCAATAGATCAAAGTTTCGATACAGTCATTATACTTTATATATTACATAAGGCCTGATAATAACCTGATACAATGAATAACTTATCGTAGATTGATTTTTTATATCGAACCTTGAAAAGATACAAAGACGAATATAATAAGGGACAAATAATTCGTTTCACGTAATTAAAGGTATATAATCATGTATTGTTTATCAGAGTTTAGAATTAATTAATATTTCATGATAAGAGCATAAACGAACCTGAGAGTTCTGATTCCGGGGAACCAGTTTCTTGGAGTTCAATATGTTCTCGAGTTCGTCCTCTTCCCCGACGAATAGAACCAACTTGAAGACCAATATTATCGACATTGTCGATATTTCCGAGGTCAATTGGACTACCGACGATGTAGGGACCGGAGTTTAATGTAACATCAGTGGTATTGTCTGTAGCTGTTGAATTCTGATTGTTTATTTGATTTGACGTTGGAGTTGGGCTTTCATCCATATGAGGTATTGAAGATAAATCTGACGGTGTAAATGGATGTGATGAGTCCAAACTTGGCACACGGGCATCACTCCGTGGTGTTTGCTGCATCGGATGGACCGGGAGCTGAAATAGTTGGCAATTATAGTAAATTAATAAATTAATAAATAATAATCAGTTAAAAGTTCAATTATGTAATTACTAGCAAAGCGTATTCTATAAGATACATTTTTCATATTCAAAAATTTAACACCCACACAAATACACGTGCGCACACACACTACAGTTGTCTTACTTCTCAAATAAAAAAATTTTGTACCAAGAAGATCATTTTGAAAAAATTTATTATATTGAATCAAATAAAAATGTTAAATTTTACTTGATTGAAAAATTTTTCATCTTGATTCTTCAAAATGATCTTCTTGGTTCAAGTTTTTTTTTTTTAATTAAGGTAATTTTTTTTTATCAGTGTCCAAATATGCATCGAAAATAAAGTTAACCATTTTTATTTATATGTATGCAGATTATTTTTTTCGAAAATAATAATTGATAACACATCTAGACGTAGAGACGAATAATTCATGTTTATATATGTTTTGTCGTTTGTTTGGATAGTGAACCATAAAAAATAAAATTTTTATCGATGTAGAAGCTTGCTTCTCTTTTGTAATAATCATAGTGATAATAAGTAGGTCTAAGTAAAACTTTGGATCAAATGATAAGAATTAAAAGAAAATGAGAAGAAATGTCGTTTTTGTATCATAATGAATAATCACAATAGTATGGTGTAACTTTATATTAGCTGAAACGTAATAGAGACTTAATTAAAACCATTTTAACTATATGTGTTTAGTTACATTATACATACTTAGATAGTTCAAGCCTTGTACATACATCTTAAACTTGGAAATAATTGTGCACATAATGTAAGGTGTGTCAAAACAAATATCTCTAATGCTATCGGAATTTTTATTATCACACTAGCTAGATGTTAAAAAATAAATAAAAATACATACATATGAATGTAAATGTATTTTTCAACACAATATCGGTATAAGTATACTCTATTGTGACGTGAAATAAATATCTTAAAAGCGATAAATACTGCTAAGTATTTTTTAATCATAAATCTTAATCTTATACTTACAACGGTCATTCGAACTGGTCGAACAGAATTATTTTTAACCATTGATTTGGCAGTTTCAATTTTAAATGTTTATCTTTACAAAATTTTTTCATTTTTACACGATCACTATAATTAATGATAATTTTATAACTTCGAGCATTTTGGTTGAAGTTTCTACTTTATAGTACATAAATTTTTAAGTGTCAATATAAATAGTATTGAAAGTTAAATTACACATAAAGTGTAAAATTTTCTTATCTCAAAATAACGGGTGCAATAAGTTTTAAAGCACTCGAGGAAGACACTTCAATAAGGCATGTTATGTACACAGTTTAAATATCAACAACAAACTATTTCAAAGTTATAACGGTTGTTTATAAAAATAATTTCCAGGTACAGTACTTGTTTAAAACACTCGAAAACGTTTTTATCCTGTATGAATGACGTTTTTTTTTTTTTCAACTAATTTTAACACACTGACTAACTGTCTTATTGATAATAACGGTTATAAAAAATATCAACGATAAGATAATATTAATTGAGAAATAAGTATTTACTTGTAGAAATTATATCATTCGTTCAATTTTTTAAAAATTTACTAGGAAATAATAGATTTTTTAAATTTGCCGATAACTTCAGTGTATTTTGATGACTGCTAAATATAAAATGATTAATAAGACGATAGAAAACCATTATTCAACTAACGATACTACTGAGGAAAAAGTTGGTTTGTATTTGATGATCAGACGTACCTCTCTGCGTTCAGTTTGACGCCTCTTACTCTCTCTTTACCCCCTCTTTTAACTTTTTAGTCGTTGACATACGCGCACGTTTTCCTGACTTTATACATAGTATTATATCTCTTCATCCTTTATTCTACCTCTATCTCTAATAAAATCTGCGTGAACTTTTATCGAATATCAAAAACAACCATAAATAAATTTTTTTTTAAATGAGACAAGCTTGTAAAGAGAGTAAGACCGGGTATAAACAATTTTTATCATTCTTAACAATATTTTAATAGAATTAAAAATCTTACTTTGATTGAAGAATAGATTACTCGACGTTAAAAATAATAATTTTCGATTAAATAGATAAGGATTGTGAATAATATAAAAAAAAGTTGACTAAAAAAAAAAAAAATTTCCAGTTTTTTGATTAAAGACTCGAAGAATTTTTATCTATCATGACTTTTGTTAATAAAGAATACTTATCTTCCTTTTTCATAATTTTTTTTTGTATAATTTATCATTTGAATATTCATCAATTATAATGCGAACAGAACAATTGATCCAAGTTAATGATTATTTAACTACACGGCAAAAAGAAAAAAGGAAAAATTGCATTACATAATGTAATGTGGCACTTCATTTAAAAAACTGGAAAAATACAGTTTCTGATTATAAATTTTAGAGATATTATAAGAATTACATTGTAAAATGTAAATTTTACATTTAAAGCTATGAAAATTAACATTCAAAATTTGAATTTTAAAAATGTTATTTCCAACTGGAATTTTTCTAGTTTCAAATTTGAAGCCACACTAATCACTATTTATAATAGATCAATTTTAGTGTTAAATTTTGGAATAATTTGAAAAAAAAATTAATAGTTAATTATAATAATTTATCAAATAATAACTAGTTAATTTTAATAACTAATTTCATGAGTAAGCGTTTTATTGTCAACTTTGAGCTTCAAATTTTGTCGTTTGTTGTTAAAAGTTCGTCTTTTTTTAATTTAAGCCATTTGAAACTAGGCGCTGTGATGCCCAGTTTTTTAAAATTTAATAATTAGATAAGAACCGTACAGCATCTTATAGCCTAAAACCAATGCTTGGCCCACTTGTTAAACCTTTATATAAATGGTTTAAAAAAAAATGAATGAAAAATCAATAATTCAATTTAATATCAACCTCACGTGATACGAGATAAAAAAAAAATTGCTAGATATATTTTGTGTGTTAAAAATGTTTTTCTGTCTCCTTATTTTTAAAAGAGAGCAATAGCCCACGCCTTAACAATTTAGTGATTGGCAGGATTTTATGATTCGTCAATATTTATTTTTACTTGTTTTTTTACGTGATCAATAAATTTTTAGAGCTTGTTTTAGTGGATGATTTTTTGTAATGGCTGATAAAGTTTTAAACAAATTTTTGGAAAATCTTGAACACATCAATCGATTTTAATCTCTCAGTTTTTCATGTTTCGACACAGTTTGTCAAGTTTTCAATTTTATAAGTCAATGAATCAAGTATAATATGAGTTATTCAAAATCAGTACAATACTCCCTGCCTAAGATATTTTTAGCTGCATCTCAATTTTTCCATTAGTTACTAACAAGGGAAAAAAATATAACCTGTTATAACTTAAGGAAGGAGCACTGTAAGCCAATTTTGAAAGTGTTTTGATTGCATGTAATTCAAAAAATTGATTCTAAGATTTATGAATAATTTTCAAGAAAGTCTCGAAAATTTTTTGTTCAAAATAACTTTCGAAGAAAAAAACCACTACAGAATATTTTTATAAAATTTTCAACAGATTTATGTAAATTTTTTCAAGTACTGAATTTTTGAAAACTTTCTTACCAGGAAGTTCAGATTTTTTTTATACCACAAAGCACATATAAAAAAACAGTCCTCATATTGTAAATAATTTTATTAAATCAGTTATCTAAATCTCTGGAAGCTAGATTACAATAATATAAACTATCGTTAGCTAGAATTGGAATCAGCTAATCTAGAATTATTTTTCCATTCTTTGCAAATTTTCTTCTAATATTAGTTAAATAAATAGCCCAAAGGTTAATTATATTGGTAAAAAATCAACGAAAAAATCTTTTTTCGTTTACTTTTTTAAAAATCAAAATTGTAAATGTGATATTCAACGGTGTTCATGCTAATACATGCTGTATAATTATAACTGCAGACTAATGGTTAGTAGGTGACATTAAAAAAAAAAAAAATTCGATCGTAGACTACTCCCAAATGCTTTGCATAATGATTCGTAATCAGCAAAAAATGCAATAAAAATTCTCTAAGCATTTTATATACCACATAAACAGAAAATTACTTTACATACGCCTTAAGTTCGTAAATAATTAGAATAAACGTATATAGATCATGAAGCGAACATAAGCACGGCACATGTGCTATATTTAACTAGACTAGAAGCTGGGTATACATATATTCTACCAATGTGTTTTATGTACAATAAGAAATATTAAAAGGTAAGACTGCTTTCATAATCTTTTTGCTTAGATTTTCATACTTCAACAAAATCAAGACAAATTATGCCGTATCAAAAAATATTTGGTCCCAAACTTTTTATTTTAGAAGCTTATTTTTATATACTTTTTATTAATAGCTAAATCTGTTGATATATTATAATTATGTGAGTCAAACGAGCCTCTACATTGATGAAAATTTTACTTTTAGTAATACATGAAAAAAAACACTAAAACATCTAGCGTAAACTATTTATAGTTATGTCTTGATGTGTTATCAATTCTTATTTTTAAAAAACTTCTTTTGACGTGTTTTATAATTTTTTAATAAATATTGTTTGATGTTTATAATAATATATTTTAACTTTAGAAAAATATATGAGTATGAATTTAGCAGACATCTGATAATTTTTTAATAATTTATAAACAATTTATTTGTTCCAGAAGAAATAGTATGAAAAAATGCATATGGAAATTTTCACGAGTTTTTTTTATGTAATTTTTTAGATTTTTTTTACAACCATTAAGTTAAAATTAATCTAAAAATTCTCAAAAATTAGTTGTCTGCTGAATTCACCCTCATAAAAATATAACACTGAAGTTAAGATAAATAATTTCACTTGTAAAAAAATTATAATTAAACGCGCTGTTATCAAATCTATTCATTTAATCCGGCAAATAATAAATACGAAAGTCATTTTTTAGTTTATTTTATTATAAAAATATAACACTGAAGTTAGCAGATGTCTAAAAATTTTTTATTTTTTTTATTAATTAAATTACAACTAAAAAGATATTTCTAAAAAATTGCACTTAGAGTTTTTCAAGTTTTTTACAGGTTTTTTACAGGTTAAATTTTTTTTTAATTGTTTAATTGAAATTTTTTCAATAAAAAATTTCTAAAAATTTTGAAATGTCGGCTAACTTCATTTTCATAGAAAAATATATTTCATCAAATAGAATTCTCGGCGAAGTTGTCCTTTTAACTAGTTCTAGGTTGAAATTGAATACTATCATAAATTTTAAATTAGATTTATGTATGGACAAATAAAATTATATACTATCATTATTATAGATTTACAAAAACATTAATATCTTCGGATGTTATTTCCAATGTTATCAATAATTAACTTATAATAAAACAATCATTAAAGTAATAATAACAATACAACATCAATAATAGTAACTTAAACAACTAACAGTAACTAAATAAATAAATAATAATATACTTACTACTTAATCAATTTAAAAAAACATGCGAAGAAAATTGTTTTATATCATAACATCGTAAACTGTTTTTGCCGCGTTTTTTAAAGTTTAATATGATTAGAATAGTCACTATTTAAAAATTTCTTCTTTATAAATATAAAATATGATCGGAGCCATAATAAAATAAAAAAAAACATGTTAATTATCACTTTAGCCAATATTATTTTTAAGTCACATAACCAAACTATATAAAATACTTTACATACTTTCAATAAATCAAACTCGACCTCATTTTTCGCGCGGGGGTTGCAATTGCAATAATCATCGCGTCGTCGCATCGTGAACTTAATAACAACATAACCTCAAGTAAATAACTTTTTCATTTTATAGATCATATATTTAAACATTTACTTAACATCATGATAAAACGAGATTTGTAATACATACTCACATAAAAATTTATTAACTGATTAAGTTTTTTAGTGTAATGAATAAAAATTTTTGGAGTATTTTTGTTATTATTCTGACTGCACTTGTAAAAATAACTTGCTAACATTTCTGTGTTGGAAATGAAAGCGAATGAATGCTGTAGGTATATAGTGTCAACGCATAGTATAGCAATTGACAGAGAAGGAACGATGCTTTAAACTATACTACATAAAATGATATATAACGCATACGTAACATACACTGATACATGTTGATAGTAAATAAAGGGCGGATGCTCGAGCTCGAATCTGCCGCTCGCATTTTCGGCTTTTATTTGAACTAGTATTATTATTATGTAGAATGAGTTGAGTGAGAAGTAGAGCGTACGTAGCCAACCAATTGTACACTGTACTACTGATCATGTTATGTATTAAAGAAAACTCTGTACAGATATATGTATCATATATGCGAGGTATTTATGAAAATCAATTTAGCAGATAATAATTAATTTTAAAAATTTTTTATGACATTAAAGTTAGCTGTCACTTAACAATTTTTTAATTTTCTTTAACAAAAAAATTTGTTCTAAAAAATTATTTTACAAAAATTGTATTTTTTATTTGTTAAAATTTCTTCAAGTCCATTTTTTTTTGCTGTAATTTATTTGTTGAAGAAAATTAAAACAATTGTGAAGTGACAGCTGAATTTAATTTCATAAATTTTTTTAACAAATTAATTATGGCAAAAAAAAATGATACCAAATAATTAACATTTAGAAAATTAAAAAAGTAAAAAATCCAATTTTTCAGAAATAATTTTTTGGAGCAAATTTATTTTAAAAAAATTATAATAGTGACAGCTAACTTTAATGTCATGGTATTTATATGAATTAAATTATGTTTTTGACAAATTGCTGCACACAATGTGAAAAAAATTATTTGATTTAGAAGAATATTTTCTTCTAAATGTCTGTTTTATTTTAAAATATTCAGTTTTCTTAATTTGAGAAATTAATTTATAAATCAATAAATTAAAACTTTTTGCAGAAAAGCAAAAAATTATTCAAAGCTAAAAACAAAAAATCGTTTTCAAAACAGATATAAAAATCTTAATTCAGAGAAAAAATTCTTGAATTAAAAAAACTGATTTTTTTTTTCAAAATAATTTTCATGAAATTAAAATTAGCAAATGCCTGACGGATTTTTGATTTTTTTTTAAATTACATTCATAGTTTTTTAAAAATTTTTTTTTTTTTAGAATTTTCATGATAGTAATTTATTTGCTAAAACAATCCTAAAAATGAAGAGATGTCTCTCAATTTCAGAATCATTAATTTCCTCAGATCAAGATAATTATTTATCCTCAATCAAGTTAGTTTTTTATAAGTGAAAAAATAATTTTTTTCAAATTTCATTTTTTGATACAATTTTTGACCTTACAAAGGTTAAATGTGTTCACGAAGACACCCTAATATAACTGCAAAAATATCGATTTTTTATTCTTATTCGATTAATTTAAATAACTCATTATTATTTTCAAGTAAACTTATATCATAATCCTTTAAAAAATTGATTTTACGAATCTGATTTTTATAAAAACATATCATCACGGGCAGGTTATTTTATACCTTTTTGAGTTTGAAGAAATCAATGACATATGAAGAGGTATATTTAGAATTGTTAAATGTAAAGAACACTTTATGGATATAGGGTACAAGAAAATACTCAGTACAGGTCTTGAAAAGGGAGCGCCAAGTTAAAAGGAGCCGACGAAATTCGAACCTTCCCGATTGGAACGATTTCAATTCCATCTAATACGCTATTTTAGATGTAACACACATTTAAATTTTATTTTTGAGTTTTCTTAAAATTTACCATACCAATTAATGTCAAACCTTATTATGAATTCTGGAGGCTAGTACATGTGTTGAAGTTAAGTAAGTTGAAGCAAAAAGATTTTCTTATTTTTTTAATTTCGAGTTACTTGTTTTGCTGACTTTCACTGAATTGGTCATCTTAAATTCATTTTTCCAAGCAAAAAAGTAAATAAAATATTTTTTGCGCATAAGAAATAATTATAACAACATTAAAAACTTGAAGAAGTACTTATAAACGACTTTTGTGTTTAACTAGACGCTAACTTCTCTTTTTAATTTTCTGTAAGGATGTTTTTTGTTGTCCCAGTCATGTTTTTATTAGAAAAATTGTTATTTTGTAACTAAAAAAAATTGATTACAAAAGTTAAAAAAAAACATTTCTATTTGGAGCATTGAAAACTAAAATGAAATGAATTTTGAATTTTTTGCTATAAATTCGTAAACCACCGAAATAACAGTCCCCTGGACTGTCCCATTCCCAAAATTGAAACTTAAAAATTAAATTTTAAATTATTCGTCCATAATATAGAATTTGGTCCATAATGTTTATAAACTTAATTAGTTAACTAAAAATCTTCTTCATTAAAAAGTACCGAAAATTAATTTGTTTCATTGGATTCATTAAACCAAAGTTTGTCCCAGGCGTTTTAAGAACAGTCCCCTGCCAGAAGTTGAAAGCCAAAAAAAAATCCAGCGTGTTATTTTACCTTTTGTAAAGTTTATAAGGATCTAACTAGCCTTAAGTTAATAACCATAGGGCTGTTAGCGCTTTATCGCCATTTTATTTAGTGTGTCAAAAACACCGTTTGTGCTGGAAACATGTGTCTGGGCCACGAGAAACTCAGCCCTCTGGCAACTATTTTTATTTATAAAATTGGATCCATAAGTCTTAATATTATTCTAATTAATGTAAATATCCATTGAGAACTTGAAAAGTTGATTTTCCTCAATTTGATAAAAAAAAAAAAAAACAGTCTCCTGTCATATTATATGGCAAAAGATGCACAAATATCGAGAAAACAAAAATTTAATCGGCTGTGTATTTATTATCATTAAGCTGATAGTTTTATAGCTCTTGTTAATTTTTTTTTCTAATAAAATCAAAAATAATTTGGTCGGACAATTTTGTACAGATTTAAGACGTCCTTACAGAAAATCACCCATTTAACTGATGTTTAAGACCAGTTTTTAAACCAGGATAAAATTTTATTCAATACTTAAATATATCTATATGTTTTAGGCAGATAGACTCACTGATGAAAATAATTATATTTTGGATGAAATTTTATCCCAGATTAAAAAACTGGCCCTAAATCAATATTGGTTGAATAAAAAAATCTGTAAATGCAGTGTTTTCTATCTAGATAAGCCACTTATAATAATTTAGAGTGATATGTTTTATTGTTTATAATATCTGTGAAATAGCTTTATTAATTCTTAAATATTTTGATGTTTTCATGTACACTCGATTTACACTGACCTAAAAGTTTTTTCTGTCCCATGCAACAAAATTTTTAAAATTCTTCAGAACATAATTTAATAGAAGAAAAAATTTTAATAAAAGCCTTGCAAATACGAATATTAAAAAAATTATAGAATTAAATCAAACAGTTCATAAATTCTTATGCTACAATACTTACATTGGTTCCATATGATTCCATATTCCATGGCTTCCATATGATTTTTCCATCGATATTGAAATAACCGGAATGAATATTTGATGCTAAAGTAGTTAGTTCTAAAACCGTCAATTACAAATAAATGTACAAAGAAAATATCCAGATTGTTTATAAAAAAAAAATTTATAATAGGAATTAACTATAAATTTTTGGTTTTCATAAAAAAACTAAAAAAATAAAGTAAAAATAACTTTAAGTTATTTTTTTCTGAAAATTTCATCTAACAACAAAAAAAATAAAAAAAGAACTTAATTGAAAACAATCATTAGTATCTCTGAAAGGAATCCAAGAATAGAACTTTGAAGTGATTTATTTTGCATAGAATGTCCTATATAATTATGAAACGTTATTTATTCCCAGACTTACTTAGATCTGAAAATATTTTGAAGTTATTTGTTTAACAATAGTTATTTATGCTGAGTTGCAGAATAAATAATTTAGGTACGATATGAATGAGCTCGGAATAATCTGATGAAACTCCTACAAGTTATATTGCGACACAAAACAGTCCGAGACGAATTCTACAGGAAACTGATAGTATCTTTTGTTAATTTTCTGATTCTTAGTATATGATATTTGTGCAGCTTATGATTTAAAAATTCCATTTCTGAAGATATTTAAAACTACCATATTATTAGTTTAAAAACAAAAATATCAGTAGTCATAATGAAAATTAATATTGCGTCACAATGATTCGAAGAGACTTTGGAAAAGTATAGTAGAAAATAAAAATTCTTTAGTTTTTTAACAATCATTAAATGAACTGATTTAACTCAAAGTACTATTTATATTTTTTTTTTAATAATATTATTTATGATCAAAATAAGAACATTTATAATACGAAAAAGTTACGATCGTGATTCAATCTGAGACCTTACTTCTTATTGCATTTTAATCATATGAATTTTTCAATAAATAGAAACGTTATAAATTGTAAGTAACAAAAAATAAATTTGTATTCAATCAATAAATATTTTTACTTTTAACAATATTTCATTCACGAATTGACTAATTAGAATATTTTTCACAGCGATTAAATTGTTTAATTAAACAAAAAAAAATTTAGTTTTTGAGACACTAGTAGAGCATAGCCTCCACGCGTTCGCGCTTAAGACATGCGAAAGTAAAATCACATAATTCTATGTGATCGAGTTCGATATTCTCTCTATAGCATGCTCTTAATTTTAGATGATGTTTTTATAATGAACTATTTTATTGTGATTGCAACAAAATGATTTTAAATCAATTTAATTCATTAAAGAAAGAATATTAGAGAAAACTACATAATAAATTATTTTTGTTTTTAACGCTATTGTCGGCAATTGAAAAAAATTGAAAAGTATCAGTTAAAAAAAAAAAGTTAAGAAATTTTATCTACACAAAAAATTTAATTACTATTATTGTAGAAATAAAATCTGGAAAATGTACAATTGTGTATTGTTTTCATCACAATTGACTCCTTACTGATTATCCAAGTTTAATAATTTAACTTCAATATAAACTTTTGTTTATTTGTATAGGACTGTTTTTTTTTTCCAACTCAATTTAAATGTTAAATTCGCAATTTGATTAAAAATCATGAACAAAGCATAGATAAGAGCTAACCAGTGCACTCAGAATTTGATGTACGTATATCAGCTCATCAGTAGATCATGCGCTTATAAGATGCCTTTTTATCTATCTTAAAAATTATGATAATACCAAAAAAAAAATTGTAATAATAAAACCAATGGGATCATTCATAACATTTAAATAGTTTTACTGACATTATTGACGGAATTAAATAATTTATGTATTGATATTTACATTTTTTCATACTTAATATATAAAATTTAAGATCATCGCAATCATGAAGTTTTTGATCATTTTGAAAATTGTACAAATGCAAATTTTATAATAAATAATTGTTATATTCTATACGTACATTGTAAAAAATTGTGTCTAAAAAATATTTGTTTTAAAATTTACAATGTAAAAAATAATATTAATTATTTCTACGTTTTTATTTATTATAACTATTTGAAAATGATCGGATTAAATCTTTTTTCCTTTTTCAAACTTCAACACCTAATATTCGATCAACGACATACTCGTACCTTTGCGAGTTAGTATTTGTATTTTCTGAAGTCTTATCACTTTCGGCCCCTTCTATTAACTTATCGGATTTTTCGATTACTTGTGTCGAATTCACGGCGAGATGTGTATCAACTGGTTTTTCTTCATACATGCCATTTGATGAAGATACTAAAATTTTATTATTAGACTTCATTATACTACTATTTGTTCGTGCATTAATTAATGCTGTGTTAATAGCAGCATTTTCTTTTAAAAGTTCGTTAGCTCCAATTTGAGATTGTGATGAAAAGTCCCCGCTATTTGCTAAGTCTGAAGTATGTCTTCTGTATTGTATTGTAGATAATTCAGAGTTTGAATCATCAGTTGGTAGTACCGGAACGCTTAAATTAACACGAGTAAAGAAAGCCATTTTTTCTCTGAAAATTAAATTAAAAAAAAAAGTTAATCTTTTTTTTTTCTTTTTCTTTTTTTATACGTATTGATATGTATGTAAATATATTATAAAAATACTTACTTGAAGGAAATAATATCTGGCTTGCCTTTTCCTACTTTGGTTTTTCTGAGTTTATATATTTCTTTAGAAGTTTTCTTTAACATTTTTTCGACTTTTTTATCTTCCAAACTTTTGCCATTTTTAGTGATTTCAGCTTGTGCTATGAGTGCTTGAAATTTATGATCCTCGAGTACCCAAGAAGCAAGATCTGCATCACCCTTTTCGCGTGCCTGTTCTAGCCTTTGTTTCAATTCACGTAACCTATTTAATTCATCGTGAAGGTTATTGAGCTTAGCATGTTGAGCTTGAAGATCAAGCTCAAGATCGAGAGATGTTCTCGCGGTAGGTAATTGTGTAGTTTTCTTTGAAGCGGTTTTACAACTCAAAGCGGAAGATGGGCGTCTCCAACGAAGAGATCGCCTTTCTACAGAATTACGTTGAAAAGGACCTCCTCTACGGTAAAGTGGCATGCTACTGTCACTATCACTGCGATTCAACTGTAAATTAAAAAAATTTACAAAAAATTATTAATTAATATTTATGTTACCAATTTATCATCCCTGATAGCCAAGTTGGTCGTAACTTTCCACGATTTACTGCCGCAATTTTTCACCAAGTTGTCAGCAAAAATTGCTATTGAAACTTTTTCTTATCAAGTTGACGACAAGTTTCTCAAGAAAATTCGCGACATATTGCGATAGTAGATTGGTCTTCTTTTTCTCAGAAACTTGTAGCCAACTTGATGCCAACAGTTACAAATTCGGAACTTGACCGCAAGTTATCGCTAAGTTGGTGGCAACTATTTGACACCAAATTTATTGGTCTGAAACTCTGGCTATCAGAAATCATACACTCTAACTGACTTACCCGACAAATATAATGATTCCTACTAACAGCAGCACTTGGTGAAAACGTTTGACTTCGTTTAATAACGATCGAGTTCTTATCATCATGTACCGCGCCAAGAACAATTCCAGCAGCTGACAATTTTCTTTGTTTACCTTGTTCTGGGATGAAAATACACTCAGTATTAGTTTCTTTATCCTGAGTTTGATTAGATTCATCTATCAGTCCTTCCTCTTCTTCATGTTCGAGAACATCTTCCAGTACGTTATCATCCATCATAAACTCAACCAGTATACCTTCTCCATCACTATCTTCGCTTCCACTGTCACTGTCTCTCTCTTCATCTTCTTCTTCAGGACTACCTAAACAATTAGCAAGTTCTTCTAATCGTAAAGAAACAACTGTTTGTAATTCATCGCAGCCTTGATTTCTTGTGAGAGTTGATGTCTGTGAGCTAATTATTGTACTTTCATCACTACTTTCTTCTTTCGTATTTTGTAAAGAAACACCACTTCGATAAACAGAAATGTCTGACTCTTGTTTGTCGTGTTTAGGAACTTTAGATGATATCGAGCTCGTATTCGTGCTTGAACTATCAGATGCTGACAGTTGCATGAAACGGAAGGATAAAATATTATACCACTTTACGCTTGGTGATTCAGGACTAAAGTCTGCAAGTGAGACTTGGGCTGACCCCTAAACAAATGATCAAAATTATAAGATACTTATTTTAAATTATCACAATTGAATTTGAATGATTAATTAAAATAATTAAATTACCAAGCACTCCTCAGGCTCATCGCTTATACACCATATATTAACTTGCAATGTTTTCGTGTAAAGTTTATTAAGTGGCACAGCAATAGGAAAGCTCTCACCGAATGTTGGCTTACGAAGATCCACGATGGGTTTTGTACAACACATGTGGTTGATTGGTGGTTGCATTGGCAATAGAGCTGCTTTGATGTACCTAATGAAGAAAATATATTACATAAATTAATACTATTTATTATGAAAATTGAATCAATTACGTGTTCAAAGCTAGTGAACCTTAAAATTACGAAAAGTTTTGAGATTGATCTGTAGAACTAAAGGTTTTTTACTTTCTGGTATTTTTAATGAAGAATTTTTATATAATATTAAACTTGCAATTTATACTTATGAGTTTTTAATTTGTATTAAAATGAACTTGTATTTATAATCTATCATGCACATAAGATGTAATAGAAAAGAATGATACTAAGAGACAAAACTAATTATTGCAGGAAACTTATTTTTGACATAATATTAAGAATTTGAGCCTCATAAATAAAAAAGGAAAGCAAAATTACTAAAATGTAATAGCATAAGAACAAGATAAAATGATAATTAAAAAAAAAAAAAATTTAATATCTACTTTTATTTATACTGCTAAAAATAAAAATAATACTTACACTTTACTATTTTCAGGTATAAACAGCGCTGCCAAATTTCTCGCTCTTTCAATTCCGATGTGAAGAAGTCCATCACTCACGGAATATCTAAAGATAATGATAAAAAATTTTAATACATCCGTATTATGTTAAAAATATTAATTTAATGTAATTTTGTATGAAAATAAAGTCTATTTACCTTAATTTAATTTGCACTTGTGCAGTTTCTAGATTCATATCTCCAAAGGCAAGAGTATTAACATTTAGTAACCCTGAAGGCTTCTTTCTATTGGAAGCTTCAAAAACTCCAGAATCTCCAGCAACACTTTCATCCGAAACAGCAGCAGATACAGACCTAGTATTAGTTCCCGAACTGCTTGCTCTGGATCTACTGCCCATGGGTGGTGGTGTTTCACTAATAGGTGAAAGTGGTTCTTGTGGTAATGAATGAGCGGGCCTTCCCAGTCCACTACCTTGAGACATATTTCCAGATTGCATATCAAGAGGTGGCTGTGGACTTGCTTTAAGACGTTCAATTTTCTGTTCTTGTATAGCTTGCTGACTAATTCGAAGTTCAGTTAATTTATCCTCCAATTGAAAACGATCAATATGAGAAGTAGTAGTTCCAAAAAGCCTTTGTTGTTGTCTTCTTTGCATCTCTACTTGTTCATAAGCTGGTGGCGGTCCCACAGGAGCGTTCTCATACAAAGGAGAAACTGGAGGACTAACACTGGACAAACTAGATCTTGGTGAAAGACTTGGTTGTGATCGACCGGATGATGGAGTTCCTGTGCTACCTAGATTTTGTTCAGATCCACGTAAAAGTCTCTCAACGCGTCTATGAAGGTCTACCATGTCTACGGGACGTTCTTGTTGAGTTGAACCAAGACACTGTGGACTTCCATATATATCTGTGAAGCTAAGACCTGAGCTAAGGCTTCCTTTGCTGCTTGTCGTGCTGAGACTTCCTAAGCTTGAACTACTACTTACAGACAAGGTGCTTGCACTCAGTGTTTTTAATTGACTTTCTAACATGGTCATTGATCTAAGGGCATCTCGTAGCTGTTGTAGTAGCAATTGCCTTTCTTCATGAAGACGCACACGATCAGTTATAGTTTTATTAGACAGTTCTAAAGCATTAGTAAGGTCCTGCTCTAATTTACGTATTTCACACTGGATTTTCTTCATATCTTGATGAGTTCTTGTACGAGGAGTGATGCTTTTAAGTTCTCGAAGAAGCTGTTCTTTTTCTTGAAACAGTAAAAGCTTATCTTTATCACTTTCCGTTTGACCCGGCGTAACTTTTTCCTCCAAATCAGCCAACTGTTGTTGAATATGCTGTACTCGTTTACGAGCTTCATCATATTCTAACCTCATACGTGCCATTTCAGCTAATCTCGTTCCAATAGATCCTAATTCACCAGATAAATCTGTTTGAGATGCGGTACTTAATTTATCCTGTGGTAAACTCAGTGTACTAGCATCTGGGCTGCTTTCACACAATTGTAATCTTGTTAGCTCATCTTTCAATTGCGCTAAGGATTGCATTAATTCAGCCTTTTCTTTTTCACCAGAACTTAAAGACTTTTGAATATTTCTCAACTCGGTCATTATAGCTTGGGCTTCCGTTATATTGTAACAACCACCTTGATGAGCACTTAGTTTTAATTCCACACTGAAAAAAAATATTTAATGTTATTTTATTGTAAAATATATAATAAATAATTATTTCCAAGGACGATAAAAAAATAATACATAATGCAATAACGTTATTACCTTGCTAATGTGTCAACTCCGCGTTGTGTACAGTTCATTTCAGCTCTTATCTGTTCTAATTCTCTCTTGAGTCTTGATACTCGACTCCTTGCCAAAGCTACGTCAGACTTAAGAAGATCAGGATCATACTTTGTACTAAGAGAACTTGAACTTGAGCACACTATAAAAATTAATTTAATTTAATTTTTTTTTTTTCAATAAGTATAAGATGATTCTGACAGATAATTTCATAAATACAAAAAACGAATTTAAATACTTACAACTTGTACGTGACGCTCCAAGGGTTGTGAGAGCATTGTTAAGGTGATCATACTCATCTTGAGCTAAACAAAGCCTCTGTTGCTTGACATCATAAATTTCTTTCTTTGCCTGAAACAAAATATTAAATTTATTTCTTAGATAAATTATTATATTAAATGTGAGAAAATGAACATATCAAAAAAAATTTTATATGATTCGTCAAGTGATGAATCAGGATATAGAGTATATTCAGCATAAGCCTTTGACAGACAAATTGTGCTTGACAGCCAATTATATACTTGTGTCCAAGTAAAAGAATAATAATTTTTGACACTAAAGTTGAGAGACATCTGATAATTTTTAGAATTTTTTTAACAAACAAATTATAGCAAGAAAATTTCATCTTTAGAAGCTCTGAAAAATTATAAATGATATTTTTATAAATAATTTTCAATGCCTAGTTCATTTTTCAAGGAAAATCAAAAAATTTTCAAGTGTCTGCTAATTTCAGCCTCATAATAATTTATGTATGATCCTTTAGCTCACTACATCTTGAATTAAATTATGTAAACACATAATTCAAAAGTTCACTTTTTAGAGAAAAGTGAAATTAAAGAAGGCGTCTTCACTGATCTTATCTACTTTGACATTGGATCACCTCACCACTCAATTATAAGTATCATACATTTTTCTTGATAATGTAGAAATAGTACTTTTACTATAAAAACATTTTATTTAATTTATATTGTTAAATTTACTAAATTGTGCTATCAACCATGTTTAGAATACGGACAATGTGTACTTTTATTTTTACAGCAACAAATATAGTCGTTTTATTCTAGGGTTGATCAATGAACTTGTCGTAAATAATTAACGAATACGTGCGTAACACAATAACATAAAAGATTTAAGAGCTATTTCGTAAATGGAGGAGTCACATAAACTATACAATAATATAATCAATAATACACGTGGGACTTTTTTTTTAACCGATTCATTTTTTATGTTTGAAGATAACTGTGACACCTGGGTATTCAAAATCAAGTGACATTTGAAAAATTGAGTTATGAAATGTTGTATCTCTCAAACTATTTAATTAGTTATTGTGTTGATAAATCTAAATATCATATGCCTTCGAAAATCTGTTTTTTAAATTACATTGAATCTACTTAACAGGTTTTGAATCCAAAACTATTTAATTATGTTATCGTCTTAAATGTATCAAGTATTTATTACAAAAGTTATGAATTTTCTAAAGTGTGAAGTTATTTTAACTTTTTATTCAAGTGATTTTAAAGATGAAACCGATAGATTTTATAATTGTGTTTAGATTTTTATTAAAAAAATATTTAAATGTTACTCGAAATCCGGTCGAATTCAATCAATCCACCCGTTTGAGAGTCATAAATGAAAAATTACAAGAAAAAAAAAATTTATTCTTAAAATTATTTTCAGATTTTTCAACTGAGATTTTTAAAATCAAATTACTTCTTGAATTTAAAAAACTTCATTAAATTCTGTCAACAGATATAAAAAAATGTTAAGATTTTTTTTTGTAGTGAACGTTAAAGCTAGTTTTAGCACAATTTCAATGAAATCACTTATTTCTTCCAATAAATATATTTGAGTGAAAATATATTAATTAAATATTAGAATATGATGCAACTTCAGAAATTATCTAGATTTGTTTTATTTGAATATAATAATGCAGTGCACAGATAAATTGATATACTGATTATCACCAAACTCAACACTGGTTATCACAAAATTTACAACCAAAATATGTAAAATAAAACATGGTAAAAATATATTCTAGCATCAATTATTTGTCACTATTAAGATCATCTTTGAAGTAACTGAAAACAATTAAATACTGATTTCTTATAAACTTCGTTGATTAGATCACACAAACAAAGGTATAAATTGAGCATCAAATTTTTCAGGTGATTATCTAAAAAATTTTAAAGTAAGAAACTCAGCTCCCGGTTGAGGCTAATATTAGATAACTTCCGATATTATATTATTATATTATTAATGATCAATTCTTGTATATTGCACTCATTTTTTTAATCAATTGCTTTGTCCGTAATTCTTTTCCAAGGAAAAACAAAATAATATCCATAGTAATTATATAATTAACGTTGATTGAATACGAAAGCTTTCCCTTGATACCTTAATTAATATATGATGATATAAAAAAAAATATTCTAAAAACACCGCTTACGTATTCGCAATAGTAGTAGGCTGTAGAGTCACTATCATTTTGCCTGTAGCATTGTTCCCAGTAAAACCTTTGAATTTGCTCATCGTTTTCATAATCATTATGATAACACACTCTCATTCGATAATTAGATACAATATTTTCGTAAATTTGTTCTTCTTGATGATTTTGATGATTATGATGATGTTTTTGATGTTGTTGATAATGTTTAGATATGTGTTTTTGGTTTTGATGCTGATGAAGTTGATGTTGTGGATGGTGTTGTTGTTGTTGTTGTTGTTGTAACTGATGGTAATTCCTCTGATATTGTCGTTGATGATATTGGCGTTGATGTCTTTTATTATTAATGACAGGGTAGCCTGAGCCCAAGTTGTAGTTATCGACATATGTACGGTACTGCTGGGCTGGGACAAGTACGCACAATGTATACTGTGGGTCCATGCCGGTACGTGACTTTTGAATTAGTACACTTAAAGTAGTTATTCGCAATGTGAATCCACGTCGTGCGGATCACCTCATCTTCGCGAAGGTTTCCTCCAGACTGTTCGGTTGTGGGCCCAAAATTCCAATCCCCACTTTTGGATTTCAATTTTTAAGGGATCCCCTTTTTTTCTCTTTCTTCCCTCACTTCTTGCGTACTCGCTACATCCTCCGATGGACAACAAACGAGAATGCCTTCTCTCGATCCAGACTCCTTCTCCATTTACTCCTTCTCACTGATCTCTGTTTCTTCTCTCGTCCTTATATTCCTGAAATCCCTTTCTGCCTTTTACTCTTTAGTAACGATATCGTTTCTTCTCTTTTACTCCAACATTTCGCATTCGTCTTCACTCCAACTAACACAACCAATCTGGCCGCGCGTGTGCGCAAGCGTTTTCCTTGCTCGATGTAAAAAGACAAACCTCATCTCAAGTTTGCAGGCTCGTACCCTGCTATTTTAAAATACCCCGAGTAATTTCACCCAAATAAAAATTATTTTATCCGTCAATACCATTTTATTTATAAATAAATAAATAATTAAACAAATTATTTTTTTAAAATAATCCATACAAAAATTAGTCCACTTAAATACAAAAATGAATAAAGTTTATTCAAATAAACAGAAGAGGGGACCAGTTATGTATAGTATATATTTATTGCTGCGTTGGAGGACCCATCACGCTCAAAGAATGTGGATTGACGGGTAAAAAGAGTAGCATTATTGTACGGGTAAGATGAAGTAGACATAGGGCCCGACTAGGTCGCGGTTCGACCCTGTACCTGGTCAGCGATATTTGCGTCGTAGTAGAGTGTAGTAGTAGAATCGACCTTGAGGTTGCGGGCATCATGGCACCGACCACGATGGAATTTCTGAATATGTCCGCATGTTTTCGTTTTTTATTTTCTATTATCCCTTACATTTACGAGTTCTTAATCTAACCTTCTAATCGTATTTTCAATTTTATTCGACTTATATTAGTTCTCATCATTGAGCAAAGTTTTTTTTTTATTTTTTATTTTTGTTTCTGAAAATTTTTTTTATTATTTTAAACCCATAACTAATTTACCTTTATATGAGCCTTTTTTTTAAAAACAGTAATAATCTTTGTACTGAGTATAAAATTTATTATAATTACAGGCTTGCTTAGTTTGCAGGAAAACGATACTTTTGTATTCAAAGTATTTTTGTTTCTCATTTTTTATTTATACTAAAAAATAAATTCTTGAAATTGAAATGTTTATGAATTAAGAAATTATTCTTGGTTTAAATTAATTTTGCTGAGTTCAAAATTTTTTTTTTTTAATGAAGTAAATTTTTTTATCACTGCAAGAAAAATTATATAATATCTTTGAAAATTATAATTACTATAAAAAAAAATGATTTAATTATTTAAAATCATACTTTTAATCATCCTCTAATGATCATAAAAAATAATTAAAAATAAATTGTATTCAACTTATTCTGAATTTTCTCATCATCATCATTTGTATAAAATACTCCAAAAAGCAATAAAATTTCAATGATTCTTGATAAGTTAGGAATGTTAAGCTTCTACAAATAAATTTATGTTACAGATTTATAAATTCCCAAAAAAATTTTTTAAATTCCCATGATAAATGAAAAATCATCTTTTCTGTCTTTAATATTTTTCTCTATTTCACTTTCTGTGACATACACCTTTCAATCTAGCAAACGAGACTACCTTGGTAAAAATAATGAATAAAACAAAAAGAAACAGAAGAAAATTATGGAGAGAGTGGGAAGAGTTAAGAGCACTGGGTATTCTTGTATAAACGACAGCAATTTATGGATTCCGAGCTATTTATACACGAAGCGCTCTCTCACGCACGACGTACGGGGTCCACGAACAACCTGACTGTTCGTCTGACTCCTGAATTCCAGAGCAATCTCTCTGCCACTCCAACTCAAAGAATCATCACGACAAAGAACAGGAACCATTTGAGGAATTTTTTCCTTTTGAAATTCTATTTTTCAATAGCTATGCACTTTCATTTCAACTGTTGAAAAAGTAAATTCATGATAAATTTTCAAGCTGATGAGAATTTACCATTTGGAATTTGATGTTTAGTTGTACACAATATTAAATTTTCTTAGAGTTGTAAGTTTTATTTAATTAACAGTCATATTTTGTACTTAATATATTTCAATCTTATATTATACAACATATGAAAAAAATCGACAATTTTTTTTTTTCATATGATCTTGGAATTTTGTCAGACAATGGTAAAGTAAAGACCACTAAAATTTCAGATCTTAACTAGACAAAAAAGAATTTTTAAAAAAACGCTCTGCTACGGAATAGATTTTTTAATTATCTATTTCGTAGCAAAGCGTTTTTCAAAATTCTCATTTGTTTAAAAGAAAAACTGCAATAGCTTTATAATCATGAGTGCAACAAGGATAGTACCGTTTCTCCCAATGAGTACTGCGCGAAAAAAAGAGGGGACCGGCTGTAAATATTAATAATTTCAATTTAAACATAAGAAAAATATTTTTTGAACTTTGGAATTTTATATCTTATCCTACAAACAACGTATCGAGAAACGTGATGCATATTGTTGTAAAAAATTGAACAAGCTAAAGAAATGTGCCTTATGATTTTTTGATAATTCACTTTTTCAAAATTTAGACAAGGTTAAAATGAGATATATCTTAAATTTTCAGATTTTCTTTCATCTTCGTAAAAATTATTATTAAGATAAAAATTTCTCATATATTTTGAAGAACATTTAATTCTGACTGTATTACAACCAAAGAAGAAAATAAATTCCAATGAATAAAGAAAAGTATGGTTGTATTTACAAATTTGCAGTTTTAACATTCAAAATTTACAACTTTAAAAGCTTTTTCTATTTATATTGAAAACTTGTAAACGGTTTTCTTTCAAGACATTTTTCGAAATTTTCTTCCCATACATGAATAAATTAATATGGATTTTAAAAAGTGATATCAGTAATAATTTTAATAATTTTCTTTATATACAAGAAAACTCCAAAATATAAATCTATGGAAAAAACTTTTAATTTCAACGATAGTTTGTTAAATCGTGGTTTGTTGTGAATGTAAATATTAAATATTGATATCTATTAATTGACATTACATCGTCCTGACACCCGAATCTGTTTGAAGGGTGAGTTTTTTAAAAATAAAATAAGAAGAATAGATACGATTATTTCTTTTGAAACAGCCTGACTTGGCTTAAAAGATTTAAGATATCACGCGAGGAAAAGATAAAGTATAAAGCCAAAGAGAAAAAAACGGAAAGAAAGAAAGAGAGCAAGAACGATTTGAGATTATAAGTGAGAAAGAGGAAGAGAAGCAGAATGTGAAAGATATCGTATAATAGGAAGGAGGTCCGTTCCAACCGGGAGAAAAAGTCTTGGAATGCAGCCGAGTGAGGAATTCCGGCCCCTCCCGCATATTTATCTGCGCACAGCTCTCGAGGGCCTTTCGGCCAAGTGAGATTCTTTTTATAATGCGCAGATACTGAGTAGAGGTGGGACAACGGTCCACGGATATACGCCGGACATCAGGCGATACTAGTGTGAAGCATTCCAAGAAGTAGGGATGTAAACGATGCTACCACTTGGAACAGTAAAGATACACTAGATTTAAAGAATGTTTGCTTATCATCCGAATGATTTTAATTAATGTAACTTGCTCAATCTTACACCCACTGTAATAAAATTTCATTTTTTTTCGAACTGTACTCAATATACATTTATTTTCTGTATTTCAGTAGAAAATGTAGTTTAAAGAATCAACGGGATTTTTAATTTTTCCTTTCTAATGTAATGAAATGAGAAAAATACTTGAAAAACTAAAGAAGAATTAAATTAATGTTTCTGGTGGGAAATTTTACCCCAACTCTACAATTAAAAAAAAAAAAAAAAAAAAAAAAAAAAAAAAAAAAAA
>JZSA01000006.1:0-198485 GCA_000956155.1 Cotesia vestalis
CCCACAAATAAAAAAAAAAAAAAAAAAAAAAAAAAAACATTTGTCAGTTCTTTTTGAGGAAAATCAAAAAATAGTTTTACTCCTGCTGAGAAAATATTAAATTTTGTAAAGTCACATATCATTATCCTTATGAACAGCGACATCTGCTGTTTTTGAAAAGATTAGAAAGGTTAATAAAATACCTATAAAAGACTGACATCTAGCGTTATTTCCGTGAATGAAATATTTCGTGGAATTTTTTCTTGCTTTCAAAGGATTCAAATGATGGTAAAAACAAACAGGTGATAAAAAAGAAAAAGGATTTCAGCAACAAGTGAAAGATACTTTTTTGATTTGTTGTGATTTCATGATCTTATTTTAACGCGATTTATTTTTTTTTGCATTTTAAATTAATTTCTTTTTATGTTTTTCTATCTTAATTTTTTTTTTTTTTAAGAACCTATTGAGATTTTTTTATACTGATTAATTACCGTGTCAGCAGTAGTTATTTTAAATAAAATCCTTACAATGGACAGAATCCTATCGATGTTTTTCTACATTTTTAGCCGTACGTACCTCTTTAACGAATGTAAAAAAAACTACAATATTTGTCTCGATTCTCAATAAATATGAGTATGGAACCAATAACTTTATTGAAGATTATCTCCATCAATTGAAATTGACTTTTTTCCAGAATATATACAGAGATTTGAAAATTATTTTAAACTACAGATTCATTTGGTGGAAAATTATTAGTTTTTCAGATCTCATGAAATTTTTTTTAAGTACAAGAAGAAGTTCAAATATAATTCTAATTATGTTAATAAGATGTTGCCTAAAACATTGTTTTTATTTTTTGAAAAAATATATTTTTTTTAATTTTAGTTTGAAAAGATAGTAAAAATCTATTTCAAATATTATAGTTTCTTGGAAAAAAAAATTTTTTCACTAAATTCTTGAGGTGCCTTATTTTGCTCACTCCCTACCCTCGCGAGAATATTCGTGGGTATTTTATTTGCATTAAAAAAAAATTAATAAAAACTTTTTATTATTAAAAATGTTAATTTGAAATCACTTTTAAAGAGTTTTTTGAAAATGTTCTACATGCAAACTTCAGATGACGACTTTCGAAAATTAGACAATTTTCGTTTTCAAAAGATAAAAAAGACTATTATCAAGTACTTCTATCATGAGTATATACATTTTCAGTTTTTATAAACTGTTTTAATTTATTCTCAGTTATCGCATTGTACTTAAAAAATTAACTAGATTCGAGAGAAAAATTCTCAAACCAAGAATATCATTTTGAAGAACTTTATTGTTTTGATTTAATGAGTGTAAAAATTTTTGGATTGAGAAATTTTTCTTGGCTTGAGTAAATATTACTTGATACAAAATTTGTTTTGTAATTTTTTTTTTTTCAGTGTGGATATGAAATACCGAGAATTGAGTCCATATTTTGAAGATTTTTTTGGTAATATCTAGAACTTTTTTTTTTTAACAAATTGATTAATTTGATCATAAAATAAAAATTATTAAAATGGAAGGGTATGTCATATCCATGTCCGCGGAAATCGAAATGCTATGATAGCGTGCCACATGTAGGTATCTTTTGGACAAATCATATGTCAATAATCGATAAGAAATATTAGGCATCGATGATCCACGGCTCGTTTGTGAAATGCAAACATAAGGTGAAAAAATGTGGCACCTTGCATGGTCATGTGCAAGAATACATGAATAATCCCGTTATTCCAACCAAGATTCAATAATATTTTATAAATTCCATCTGGGGGAAATACTTTGCGTAAAAAAAAAAAAAAATTTTTTTTTAAATTGTTAATACTAAATATTGTTATTATCAATGGAAATTCTTCAAACAGTGTTAAGAAATATGAGCAAGTAAGACATAGAAATCTGATTAATTTAAAGAGAATATGTAGATTTAAATTCAGAACGTAAGTTATTTTTATATTACAAAAATTGCGTAAAAAAACTTTTTTTTTTCAATGATCGAAAAATTGACGTTGTCAAAAATTTTATCTTTCTCTTAAAATTTCCAAGTTATAAATTTAATTTACTCTAATAATTTTTTATTTTTATGAATGTATCAATTGATATTTCTTAAAGCGTAGACAAATAAAATATTTTTAAAAAGAAACTTCTTTATATGTAAATTTATCGATGTGTTACGGTCAGAAATTTGTGGAATCACGATATTAAATAATTGTCAAAACTTTTTCAGAGGAATTTAAAAGATTAGTTAGGTTGTTAAATAATCCTAAAATGTAAAACTCATGATTAAATTAAAGTTATTTTAGGATTTCAGTGATCAAAATTTATTGAATTATGGAAGAAACGGACCCTGATTCTCTATTGGTTTTGATTAAAGCGCACACACACAGCTTAAAAATTATATTTCTAGTCAACTACTACTTGATGGTAACAAAATTCTAATGAGTACCAAAGAATGTCGTAACCTTAGAAAAAATTAATGTTGTCCTAATCACTTAAGATTTGCACAATAGATGGATATATATTCGTACTAAGCTAACTAAAACGACACTAATATTATAAGAGACATTGAAGACAACCCTGATAGCATATGTGATTTATTGAAACCGGTTAATCCATGTGTTCATAACTGCAGATTCTATATCATTAAAGAGTATATTCAGATAGTAAATATCAAAGATTAGAGACACTCAAATTTTCAAAGGAAAATCAAATTAACTAACAACAGATGAATTGGAATTTGAAGATAACCAATTTAAATTTATTGGCTCGTAGAAAGAAAGAATAGAATTTGAAAATGAAAATTTCAATTAGTAAATCAGAAAATCTAACAAAATGTGTCTTAGAATCAAAAGACCTGTTAAAATGTTTTGTTTCACTCATAATAAGTATAATAAACCTCAGAATATCAGTTAAAAAATTAATTAAGCATATGCAAAATCAATTCGAACAAATAGTTTTAAATCTACAACAATATTAAGCAGAAATAATCATTTGTAAATAAATGATTTTTAACCGAATCGTATAAAAAAAGGAATACAAATAACCTATTTGTAGGAATTTAGAACGAAAAAGGGCTTCCGATGTAAGCGTTTAGGTCGTAGCCAACCAATCACGTGCATTGACCCTCAGGCTAGCAAGGTCACGGTGTCATTGTACTACAGCCATTCACTTGACATTTTTTCCTCCAGGATCTTCTATATACAGTATTATACTGTTAATAAGTATATACATCCTAATCATTCTTTAACATTGAAACATCTTCTTTACATACTGTTTATTTTTCTATTTTTCCCCGTACGTTTCTATACCTATTTTAAATGAATTCAAAGATAACAAATGTATTTGGTTATTGTAAATATATATATTTATCTATTTTGACTGTGAAAAAAAAAAATTATGGAGCCATACAAGAAGTTTTCGGTATAGATATTGGCAATAAATTTTAAAGTTGCAAATTTCTACAGTTAAAACAGCGAATGCATAAATACGTAACCACTTGATTTTTTAATTGCTAAAATTTATTCTCAATTTTTGGTTCTGTATACAGCCAGAATTAGACATTCTTTCAAATAGATGAAAGATTTTCATCTGAACGATGATGATTTTGCCAAAGATGGAAAAAAAACTTATAATTTAGAATGTGTCCAACTTTCACCTCGAATAAATTTTAAAAGTAAATTTATCGACAAATCACAAGAATGCTTTTTTGCAAAAGTTTTTTGCAGAACGTTTAATTTTCTTCCTCATTCTTCGTTTTTTGTGTACATTTTAGGAAAAAAAAATTATTTAAAGTGTTTAAATATGAGATTTTTGAGTTTTGAATTTTAAATTCTTCTTTTTCATAACAACTGCATATTTTGATTTTGTTAAAAATATTTGAACAAGATCTACCACCACTTTAATAACTCTTAAGCTTATTTCCGGTCGTAGGAGTTCTATAATTATTCTTTTTCTTCGATTTATAAATATTTGAGAAAAAAATTATTTTTAAAAATTGTTATAAATACCAATTTTTATTGTATATTTAATTTTGAATTAATTTTTAATCTTACCTCGTAAGTTTTTTTACGCTCTTTCTAAAAATTTTACATATACGACTACCAGTCGAATTAAAATTTCCTTTCGGAAATTTGTTTCCGTTAACTATTGGAATTATTCAATGAAACTTCGATAACTTTGTTTATCAAATCGCTACAAGAGATAGAGGTCGAAAATTCCATTTCAATCTCTAGGGCAGGCTTGTTCGCCTTTGCTCAATCATCATGCTTATTCACTATTTAAACACAGACTAACTAAATGTGTTGTAAAATGAACTATATATGTATATATGTAGATTAGAGTGTTTCGTTTGAACACCGAAAAAATGACCCTAAAATCTGAGCCCTTCATTTAAATGCTTATTATTTTTTTTACCATATTTTTATTTTTTCCATTTAAAAAGTATGTATCTCAAGTTATACAGTTGTAAAAACCTTTTTCCCAACATTCTGAAAAATTTCAGAGGAAAAAATTTTCATTTTGATTGAAGAATTTTTGAAGTACTTTATTTTGCCCATGTGTTCCATTTTGTCCTTCTTTTTCCTCCTTATACTTTTCAAAATATCTCTTGTCGAAAAGCATACTAATAATATGTATGAATTTAATATGATAATAATAAATGATAATAAATTGTTTACCAGACGTCTAGATGAAGTTGTAATACATTTAGCTCGATAAATTACGATCTTCTTTATTGTTTTAGATTATTTAATAGCTGATATCTTTGAAACTGATCATTTTAGCGATATGAATGTGAAACCAATATCGTTGAAAATTGAATTTCTATCAATTGTTTATTTTTATTTTTTTTTGAGATGAACTGTACTCTTAATATTTTCAAAAGAAGAAATTCGAAATAACAATGTGACTTGGAATACACGGTTTTTATATTGAACAAATTGAATATAAAAAAAAGAAGTACTTTGCATAAAAATTAAGAGCTCAAATTTTGAAAGTATTATTTTTTCGATGGCTAGAACAATATTTCGGAGTGTATACAAAAAAAAATAGTCGTTTCAAATGAAGTACCCTAATGAAGTTATTTTCTACATAGATAGAGAAAAGATTTCTTATCTGGAGGATAAGTTTTCTAAAAATTTTTTCAAGAACATGTTTATTTCGAATAAAAATATTTCTTTCTCCTTGTTTTAAGTAAACCTTCTCTTAGCATATACATACTTATGAACAGTAATGACTCAATTGTAAAGAATTCCGATTATTCTCTTTTTTCCGAGATCTTATTAGGTTAAAAAAACAGCATTTAATGCCGCAAACCGCTTTGAAATTATTTGATTCGTCATAGAGTTATCACAGTTGAAAGTATCAAAAATTGTGCTCTATCAGGAAAACTACTAGATTTTTGAGCTTGGAATGTGTAATAGAGCTATTGCTCTATTTTTGAGCTGGAAGGGCTTAAAACCTTGTAGTTAGAAATTTTATAAACGTTTTGAGCTTGTACATAACGGAAAGTTTCAGGGATGATCTGCAGAGTCAACAATTTTTCAGATTTTCTAAGCTGATATTTAATGAGCGCGTAGTAGAAAAAAATATTAGATTGAATATTACTCAATATGTACAGTTCTTTACAAAAATTTGGAACGTCATCATAACATAAAATTGGCAAGGTATATTACAGTGTCAATTAATTACTCTTTAGGAGTTATGGTTATATCTAAACATTAGATAATATTTGAAAGTAGCTAATTTTTAATCACTTTTTTCTGAGTTCCTAATATTTTCAAAACAGTTTACGTTTAGATTTATTTACAGATAAGGAGAGTAACCTGGAATAAAAAATGAAATACTAACCTCAAGTACGTCTTGCGCAGTTTGTAAATATTCTCGAAGCATAGCTTCTTGGATAGCTCTCCATTCTTGTCTTGGATCTTCAAGCTGGGTTGTTTCTGCAAAATATAGAAAATAAAATAATTAAATTGTTTCAAACAAAAGAAAATATAAAAATAAACATCTTGACTAATCTGTGATATTTTTAATATAAGTTACCATGGAATTTAAAATAAATTGGACTTTAATAACTGTAGGAAAATCGTATACTTAAATTTCAGAATGGGCAAGTAAAGATAATAATTTAAATTGAATAGTTGTAAAAATAAGACAAAGATACTTACGATTGACATGGTTAATATAATAGGCACCGACATGTTTGTCGCAAGCTTCTTCCCATCCAAGGGGTAATTCATTTCCTATGCAGTCCGCAAAAGTTTGAGGCTTCGTAAATCTGCAATAGAAACCGAGTTGGTTTTTAATTAAAAACTTATTTAATCTAATAATATTTAATATAATTTTTTGAATTCATTGTACTTTAATTTAAGAAACTAAATTATATCTAAGTGTAAGTGTTCAGTGAACAGGCCCAACCGGATTAATTCGTCCTTAATAGTACATTAATAATTAATAGAACATTTGTAACTAATAGTACATTTTACAGTAAGCATATATCGTTGTAAAATCAAATGCACAAAATTCAATTTTTCCCCAAACAATTCAAAAATAACATTTCAAGAGTTTAAAATTTCAGATCGAATTTCATGGAAAAATTAAGTTTAGAAGCTCTGTGCTACTTCGCCGGTTCGAGTTACGGCTTAGCCGAATAGACACTTTTAAGGAGCATTAAATTCTCAAAAAAAATCCGTCCAGGGTCGAAACGATGCTATGAAATGTCACTGAGATGTAGAAATTTAAAGATAAAAGAATCAGAGTTACTGTATTTTTTTAATGGGAAATCTTTACTCGTCTTGGTCGAAGACTTAATATTAATATTAAGGGCCCAAACTTTCAGGGAACTTTTTTTTTGGGTACTTGCAACAAAATTTCACGATGAGACCGAAAAAAAAAATAGTTGAAAAAAAAGGACTCTAGCCTACATATAAAATAAAATGCAAGGCAACTTAATGCTGTCTATATAAGAAAAGCTCTGGAGTAAAATTAAAAACCAAATCAGTCAATTTCAATCAAAATTATCCTTATACTTTTAAAATTAATTGATTATCTGCAGTAAAAACTTTGAATCAAAAAAAAATTTTAATGCAATTTTTTTCACTGACCATATTTGACTTTTTATCCTTATTCTTTTTTTTTTTTTTAAACAATTATAGAAAGAATAAAAGATTTAATTGAAGCAAGAAAAATTTTCTGAAGACTTAAGTTTTTTAAGTGATTTCCAAAATTATGTTCAAGAAAAATTTTTATGGTTTAAGAAAATTATTTAGTTAAAGAATATTTTTGAGGAAAAATTATTTCAACTCATATAAACACTCTCTTTGTATTGTAAAATGTCAAAATTCTAGAAAATTGTTTTTTCAATGCTTTCTTATTCCATAGAAAATTGTATTTATAAACAGAATTTTTTCGTAATTAAATTGATCTATTGAATTATTTCAAAATTGAAAAATCTCTTATTTTTGTCACTATTATCTTCCTACGTATACTCTAGGTTTATAGCAGAGGCAAAAAGTAAAAATTTTGATGAGAAAAATGTCACTATCTACAGGAGCCTGTATTCATGTATTTTTACTAATCACAGTAAGCTCTACTGTTCTTCAAAGAGAGTGTATAGCTGCACTAATAATCGGTTTAGTTAATAAAAAGGAAAAATGGAATCACCAGTTTTCTTTCATGATATACTTATGAAAGCTTTTATATACAAATGTTGTCAAAATCCTTTTCTAGAAAATAGTTATTAATGTTTCTTTTTTGAAATCGATTCAAATGAGTAATGAAGCGTATTTATCTACTCTCAGGATTGCTAAATAAGATAATAAAAAATAAACTATCCGCGGTAAAATTTTAACGAGCTTAAAAATTGAATTCTGAATAAATTAATTTTTTTTTATTTATTTGCAATTAAATTATTATTAAAATTAATTTTTCAATTTATTCTTGTAATATACAGTAGATAATTTTTTTTTTTCTATCAATGTTTGATATAAAATTAAAAAAAATCGAAAACAGTATTAAGGTTATTAGCGAAAACTGGGATGTATTTAAACTTCACTTTGATCAACTTACGTATAGTAAAATATGGGCGTTTAAAGCATGCACAATTGGATTTACCACTTTTTTTTTCTGTCATTCTCTAATCAACATTCCCTATCTTTTTCTTAACTGTCAAAAAATTCAAAAAAGTATTTTACATGATTCCGAAATTTGGCGTCAGATTGTTCTTAAAAAAGTTTTTTTCGCATATAACTCGTAGATTTTGGAGCTTGAAGAGTTTTAAATTTATAAAAGTTATATCATTGAACTTTAAGAACAATACAGAATTTTTCGATCACTTTAAGCTTGAATATAACGAAAAGTTCCAGGGATCAAAGAGTTCTCTACAATTAAATAAAACTTTTTTAACCAAACATTGTAAAAATGATCCTATTTCTTCCATTTCATATGAAAATATACCGATAGGTTAAATTTTGATAAGCTTCAAAGTATTAAAAAAATTATTTCCACGGATGTGCGCATTCTGACTATTAGGAAAATAATTCATATCCCTTTATTTATTAAAATGACTGCTTTTTCAGAAAGTCAATATCATCTACAATATATAATTTATTAGAAACAACAATCTAATAGTTACATTTAGCTAGATTCACATTAGTTCCTATTCAGCAAATAATGTACTCAATTTTTGTCACTTGCATGGATGGGTGTCACATATCGATCGTATTTTGAAAAATATTGCTCGAAGAACCAAACCCTTGTGGGTGTAAGTACTAAAGACATAACTTTGATTTCCTTAGGTTATAAAAATACACAATTTTTTTTGTAGAGTCGAATTTCTTTAACAATGTTATACTTTCATTAATAAGAATAATTATTTTGAAGTGATACTATTAAGAGCTTAAATTTTGAATACGTTTTTTTTTTTTAATTCTATACCTAGTGAAATCCAGAAACAATCAGCGGAGGTCACGGTTTAAAAAAATATTCATCATCAGAATGACCCACATACATTGCAGCAATTGGAAAAGTCTAAGGTTTTAACTTAATAAAATTTTGAAATAAAATAAATAATATAGTTTTAAAATATACAACTATGTATTTTTAAAAACAAAATCACGATTCTGATTTTTTGACAGTTTTGATGTGCGTGAAAATTTATTCAATCAACTTTTTAGAAACTTGATTGATTTTTTTTTTTTTTTATTGCTGTTGAAAAACTTATTAATCAGAAATATTGTGCAAAACAAAATGAAATAATTATAATTTAATATCGTAAAACTTGAACAGTTAGTGGATTCATAGAAACGATTTTCAAACAGTATTTTCGAGCTTGACAAGTTCAGAAACATATGTCCAAGAATATCAATAAGTTTGGTGAGCAATTAAACTTTTAATTAGTGAGTTTAATTGTTTATCCTTACTCATATGAAATTTTTTACGTTGATAGGCATAGATAAATATAAATTATATGAACAATTTTTAATGCCATAGGCACAGAGAAATCGAAACACCGGCCCTGGCGCTTGGAATGCGGGCGCGGCGTACAATCGCTTGGCAGCATGTGTGCGTGCAATAGCAATCAACGATACATTGCCACTTACATACACACAATATAGTAAGCAAAGGAATGAAGACGATATATACATTATACAGTCGAATCATCTTGATACTCATTTGACATCTACTTGCACAAATTTCGAATGCCGGTTCCAAAAATTTAAAATATCTACTGGTATTATTTAATTGATATTGCTATTATGTGATATAATTCTAAAATTAAAAAAATGGACATATGTAATGTAATGAAATAAATATAATTAAATTTACCTATCCCTGGGATCGATCCAAGTAGTTTTTCTGGTATTATGATCAATGAAGTATACTTTTCCATCAAAATCTTGAGCAACGTCCCACCCTTCCGGAAGCGGTATTTCCCCATTTCGTCTCCTTGGCATATTTTACTGCACTCTAAATCCATTAAAAAAATATATATACATATATATTTATAAATAAATAAATCTAAAAAATAACACTATCATCAACCGGTTTTCCAACAAACATACGGAATTTAACGAGTGAGACAGAGAGAAAGGTAAAGGTGGTGGGAGATTAACTTGCACATTTGTAACCATACATTGGTGTACACAACACGTGTACACGCGGTCTTATTAACATTCACATACACAATCACATCACATAACATTACATACTCTTTCTTACGACGGGTTGTACTAAGTTTTATAAAGGCAAAGGCAAAGGCAAAGGCAAAAGGCACGGAAGACGGATAGATAAATAAGAGATATGTCGAGAAAGAAAAGGACAAGGACCAGATGAGGAGGAGGAAGCAACACATCACTGAGAGGGATACTCTCTATACACTCTTACTACTCCGCCATCATGAATACCTCATTATCATGAGCGGAGTGACGTCAGAGTCCCCGCCTTCAGATTCTTCTAGAGCGGAATTCCACCATTAACATTGCCGGGATATACACAGAGTAGATAATATATAAAGAATGCGAATGAGTTAGAAAGGGAAAGAATTAAAGAGAGAGAGAGAAAGATAAAAGAGCGTGTGCGGATCTCTCACAAAACGATCCCACACACTGATGCAAAAACCCCGGAGGACACTTGTCTTACTTGCTCAGTCTTCCTGCACTTTCGGTTCCCGTGTTGCACTTTTATTTATTTTTATTTTTATTATTTTTATATCGTGCACTTTATCACTTCCCGGTGAATTTATTCAAGATTCCACTCACTTCACCACACTTATGCACTGCATTCTCCTATTATATTATTTCCCATCAATTATATTATTGTTAATTCTTCTTTTATACTCATTCTGAATATCTCCTCCATTTGTTTTTATCAACCTGCAACATACGAGTAATTTTTGTTAATGACAAATAAAAATCATATTCATTTTTTTTTTTTTTTTATTTAAAACTAAAGGACACACTTTCTTGTCATTGATAGTTAATTATTAAATTAATTTTCTTTTTATTATTTAACAGTTTCAAATTGAAGTGTTGCACTTGGTAATATCCAAAGCTTCACATCACTAACCTCTATTCTAGATCATTTAAATTAATCATATTTTAGAGTATTAAAAAAATAAATAACAAGATAAATATACATGTAGTATATACATACGTACACTTTTTACAAAATCCACGCACTGTCACTTGAAAAACTCGTTCGAGTAATCTTGTTTCCACAAGTGTCTCTCAAGGAGACTCTTTCACTGTCAAATGTGAACCATTTAGATACTAAATAAAAAGCACTTACAAGAACAAATAACACTGACAATAAACTCTTGGAGCATTGCAAACAATAATATTAGATTATAAATAAATAAACTTATTGACACCTGCAGACAAGTTGAGAAGATGATAAAACTGAGAACAGAACATACTACACAATATTCCTATCAGTCAGCACCAACGGACATGGCAGGAGTTCGAGACATGCCTGAACGTTCAATGCCGTACCAACTAAGTATCTCTCTCTTTTCCACCACTTTTCTCTCTACTCCCTTCTCACTTACTCTATTCTACTTTATTCCAGTCCTATTAACTTTTCTCTCTTTAGCTGAAACATTTGTATTATATTATCTCACTTACTCTAGGTATTTACGCTCAACCCCACTGTTTTTCTTGTCTCTCGTACTCTTGTGTCTCTGACCGCTGTGCACGAACATCCGCGAGAATACACGACATTATACGAACAATCAGCTTCATGTCCTTTCTCTAACTTGCCCAGAGTTTCGCATATTTTCTACAACCTAAAAATAGTAGCGCCACCGTCCATTCAATTTAATATTTTATAGGCTTATTTACAGTCGAGTCCAAGTTGCACGAGTACATACACCTCAACCAGCATCAACATCAACCAGCTCAAGTAATGTATTTCAATGTACATACATTAAACATCAAAAGAAAACTTTTAGCAGTGTATGTACCAAAGAGAAACAGCAAGAAGAAATTAACTGTCAAAATTGGGATAACGAATAACGATAATAACGACATCTTTCATACTATTCTATGAATCTTACCTGGCATGCGGCGCGTGTCAATTTATTTATTTTTTTTTTTTTCTTAAATCTCCAGCTGCCCTTGAACCACGCACATTCTGTTGAAATGGTTAAAATCCAAGGAAATGACAAATCATCACCAGAAGGCCGTCTTTAATTATATGGTGGGAATAAAGGAATGTTATACGTACTGAATATATTTTTTTAGTGAGTATTTAGAATTGGAGCTATACCTATTTTTGGAATGAGAATCAATTTAGCAGATGATAATTAATATTAAAAATTAAGAAAAAAAAAAATTGACATTTAGAAAATTAAAAAAGTAAAAAATGCAATTTTTCAGAAATAATTTTTCCGAGTAAATTTATTTATTTAAAAACATAAAAAAATTATTAATAGTGACAGCTAACGTTAATGTCATATTTTTGGATCTAAATAAAAATTGAAACATTTTTTCATGAATGCAATATTATTTTTTTTTTTTAATTCTTTTACTCTACCACAGATATATTACTGAAGTTAGCGGTCAGCTGTCAATTTTAAAAATTTCTTTAACAAATTAATTACAATAAAAAAATGCTTCTAAAAATTTTTACTTTTAATTTTTATTAATTTTCACATGTGAAACTTTTTAATTAAATTTTTTTTTAATAATTTAATTGCTATGAAATTCCAAAAAAATTTTTAATATCTGTCAACTTCAGTATTATCCACAGATTTATAATACAAATTAAAAAAATACTAACTTTTATTTCTTTAACTTAAAAGTTTAAAAGAATGATTTGAGAAATTTTTCAGAAAAATTTTGTTAACGTAATTTTCTTTTTTAAAGAACTTAAAAAATAGAGAATTAAGAAAAAAATTAATTCATATCAGTTAAATTTATTGAATTCAATTTTGACAAAAAAACATAAAAGTATATTTATTCCATTTTCTAAATAAAAGTTCGGAAAATAATATCAAAATTTAAATCTCAAATTTACAAATTGCTGAGAAACATTAAATCTGTTGATTTGTCGATTTCTTTGCAAGAAAAAATAAATTGAGTTACAGTCCTGCACAATTTAAATTATCCCGTTTTTTTTTTCGACTTATGTGACTACTGTTTAGTAAATCCAATAGAAATATATAAAAATCATTTTATCGCCATTATTAAAAAAATTAGTTAATTGAAAAAATCAAGAAAGATGTCATGTAACAAAATTAAAATTTCTAGAAAGTATTATTAGTTGCACAAACTGATATGTAATGAATAATGAAAAAAAAAAAAAAAACGATTATTCAACTATCGTCTTGGTACTGCAGTCCTGTAATGATACATGTTTAAGAAAATCGCATCAAGAGACTTTCTTTTGTGTTTTTTTAATTGAAAATGTGTAGTTGACTTAACACCTTCATTCACTACACAGACGAATTACAGTAAATAAATTAAGTATGTAGTATAAAATATAATACCTTCTATTTGTTGCAGATAATCGAGAACAATGAAGCTATTTTTTTTTTAAATGTTACGTATAAAAATTCTGTATTTTCCTATACAGAATTCTGTTTTCCTAATTATTTAATTGATATTAAAATTATTTTAGGGTAAAATTATTTATTATAAAAATTAATATATAAATATGCAAAAAAATTGAAACTCGAAGAAATGTGACATAATCCTTTCATCCACTAATAATTTTAATTATTAAAAAAAAAAATAGGAAAACTAAATTGTTTGTAATTTTGTTCTATTAAAAAAATATTTGGTATATTTATAACTTTATTTTTAAATATGATTTTTAAATGTAATTAAATTGAGTCTCATGTGTAATTTAATGACATTGAAGTTAGCTGTCACTTGATAAGTTTTTAATTTTCTTTAACAAAAAAATTTGCTCTAAAAATTATTATTTTTAAAAAATTGCATTTTTAATTTATTAAAATTTTTACAAGTCCATATTTTTGATAATTTTTTTTGCTATAATTTATTTAAAAAAAAAAAAATTAAAATAATTGTGAAGTGACAGCTAAATTTAATGTCATGTAATTTACATTAAAAATGTTTTTTTTTTTATTTTATTTTATTAATAGTAAATATACAAAAAAAATTGTCGTTTAAAAATTAAACACTTCAGAGGCTATCGTTAAAAGAAGCCATATGAACGCTTTAGTTGCTCATTATTTAATTGATAATTATCTTAAATTATAATCAAAGAAATCTAAATTTCTATTAGGAATAATTTCATCATTTAAGTAGTTTATTTGCTCCGTGCACAAAAATACCAATACAGTTTCATTAAGCGTGTAACATATTCATGCATACTGACAGCGCCACCAAGAAGAGCGATCGGCGTTTTTGGATGCGATAAGGACACTATACGTACACACAACACACTTACTTTCAAGGCAGTATTATGCGCACTGAGCCAATAACCGTGTATTCACCGTTTTGATTAAATGGTAACTTAATTTTATAAGAATTTCAAAGTGACCGACGATAGTTACATAAGTCAAAAAAATTCTATATGTAATACGCACATTACAACAACTCATAGGTATGTGTGACATATATATATATGTTTTAGATGACATTAAAGTTAGCTGTCGATTGACAATTTTTTAATTTTTTTTAACCAATAAATTTGCTCTAAAAAATTATTTAAAAAAAAATAACATTTATAGTTTTTTCAAATTTCTAAATGTCAATTTTTTTTATAAATTTTTTTTGCCGTAATTTATTTGTTACAAAAATTCTTAAAATTACCAACTATCTGCTAAGTTAATTTTCATATGTTTTAGATCATTGGTGATAACACTGAAGTTGACAGTTATTAAAATTTTTTTTAGAATTTCCTAGCAATTATATTATTAAAAAAAAATATAATTAAAAAGTTTCACATGTGAAAATTAATAAAAATTACAAGTGAAAATTTTTAGAAGCATTTTTTGATTGTAATTAATTTGTTTAAAAAATTTTTTAAACTGACAGCTAACCGCTAACTTCAGTATCATCATTGGTGCTATACATTCATTCGGACCAGAAGAACTTCAGCATAAATTGTTGCAAATACAATCAGGCTTATAAATTTTATATTATACATACTTAAACAATTTGAAATTTTTCATCCAGTGACAATCAATTCAAACAATTGTGACGTTAGACTCTGATAGGATGACAATTTTGCTCAAAATATGTCCAATTTCCGTTCATTCCTATTGTCTGTAAAAATAGTTGAACATGGACACAAGCCTCATTTGTTCTTAAAAATTGTTTAATTATTTTTTACAGTTGATTAATTACTGAAATTTTATTGGTGAAAATGATTAAATATTAAGTTGTCAACTTGACTCAACACACTATTCCTCGTCAGCATTTATTACTGCATACCTATACGTAAATATGTGTATGTAAATACTTGAATACTTACATACTTGATGTTCATCACGTGATTTTCTATTTATCTCCAACATATTTATATAACACGTTCAAATATTTCATAAAAATGTACCAAATAAAAAAAAACAATAATCTTTATTAATTACAGAACAGTAGTGCAAACATTATAGATCATTTTTTCATATTTGAAATTGATTCATTGTTACGTATAACATAATTATTGTCATCAATATCCATTGTCGACTTGAAGTACATATAATTCCGATGGCAACCTCTGACAGTGATAATTTTGAAAGTGCTGATGAAGAAATAGAATTTCGTGATGTATTGCCTCAAAAATCTTCACCAGAATGGGTAGCTAATTCAACAATTAGTTCTGACTCAGATGATGATGTTTGTGTAACGTCAGTTAAACAAAATTCATGGAGTTCTAAAATAAATAATAAAAATTATGACAATCTAACAGATGCTGATGACACGTCAAATGTTTACAATACACAGCACAATAAAACCGGCCAAGAATCAAAACAACGAACTGCTTCAATCGAATCATCATCTGTTTCAAATCCATCACTGCCTAAATCTTTGACAGATGATAATCAACAAAAGGGATCAATTTCTAATCAACAGCAAATAGTTACTGATGTAGAAACAGATATTGTTGATAATATTGTTGAAAAATTAAACAAGACTGAAATTAATAAATGTGATACCGTCATGAAAGATGCGTCGTTAGACAAAGTAAATAATGTTGTGTCTCAAGTTTATGAACTAGATAATACAGATAAAAAAGTTAGTAAAAATTCTGACAAAAGAGAAAATACACAGATCCAGGAAAAATCAAAAGAATCTTCCAAATCTAGAAGCTCTGGAGTTAAAAAATTAGGATCCAGAATAGGATCTTATAATACTAAACGAGTAACTAAAGAAGTTGATTTTTCTAATGTAGAAAGTAAAAAATTTGAAAAGGATAGAAAAATTTTTTCAAATCAAGATTGTTTTGAACTAGATGATGATGGAGCAACAAAAATTTTGGAACGTGAAAGTTCTAATCATTTTCCAGAAAATTCGTGGCATAAATCAACTGGTAAATCTTCGATAGATGAATTAGATGAAGTACCGCCAGAATTAAAATCTAATAAAAAATTTAAAGAAGTGTTTGGGGCTGGTGATTGGCAGGATCTCGGCGATCAAGATGAAATAATAAATGAGTTTGATACTGAAAATTTAAAACCTGTTCTTGATAAATTAACAACAACAATAACGAACGAAGAGAAGACCAATGTAGCTAGTGGAGGTTGGGGAAGTTGGGGTAGTTGGGGTGTTACGACGTTGCTGAATACCGCTTCTGTAGGAGTTTCAAATCTAACCAGTCAGGTGTCATACGGTCTTTCTGTTCTTGAAGAAAGTATTAATGCTCCTAGTACAACGGACCATGAACAAAAACAAACATTAAATGAAAAATCTGTTGGTAAAAAATTTTTTATTTTTATCATAGGAATAAATTTTACTATTAGAAAAATAATATAAAATCGTTGTAACGAAATGAACGATATTTTTGAATGAATTTTGACAATTTAAATTTTAAATTTTTTAGTAAAATAGAGCTTTTTAAAAATCAGTAAAAATTGAAGAAATTTTTCTTTTCCTTTAATTGTTTCCAGTAGTATATGCATGACTATTAATTAGGCTATAAAAAATGAACATATATGAATTTTTTTTTTATTTTACAGAAAATACAGAAGACTCAACGGAACAAATGTCATTAAACTTCAGTAATTTAATATCTGGAGTCTCTTCAATAACAAAATTAGTTGAAAATACAGGCACTAAAGTTATAAATACTGGTTTAGGTACTTTAGAAACAATTGGAAAAAAAACTATGGAAGTGCTTCAAGAAGGTGATCCTGGTTTAAAAAAGAAAAGAGCATTTTTCATGAATGAAAGTAATAAACCTATTTTGTCACATATTTTAAAAGAAGCAAAAGAAAAAGCTTTAAACGAACAGAAAACTTTTGAAGAAAAAGAACAAGCCAAAAAGGTTCATTTTGAAAGCTTGTTTGATGATTTCCAAGGTCTTATTCATTTAGAAGCACTGGAGATGCTGTCTAAACAAAGTGACATGAACATTCAACAACGATTAATTTCTCTAAATGCAGAAGAAGCTATTTCTATTCAAGAAACCTTGGATGAAGTTAAAGAGCTTTGTGATTTGGGAGACGAGAATGATCATGAAGAAAATGATAACGACAATTTTGAGGAAAAATTAAAAGCTCTCTGCGCAGACCTTAATATTACTCTTTCATTTGATGAATTATTTAAGGTATTTAATTTTTCATTTTCATTTGATATAAGAATACTTAATATTAATTAACTTTATATTTACTATGATTATAGATTCGGAAAGAGACACAAAATTACATAACAAATATATCACAGCCAGAATCGACAGTGTCTGATCGAGAAATTTTTCAAAATGCCATTTCAAATTTGGCACAATTTACCGCCTACTGCATGGAAAGATTTCATAAAACTGCTGAACTTATTCTTATAAAAGATCGGCGCAGTACAGTTAACGAAGCTGATGCACTTGTACAGTTAACAGTACTTTTATCTCAGCAAATTGGAGTAATTTCAAATCTATTTTGCAAGTGTCTTAATGAACGGGCTCAAAAATCGGAGAAGTCAAATGATTCTGTTGACATTACAACCATTTTTCTAGAAGTAAGTTTATAAGTTAATATTAAATGATTGGATTAATTAAATTATATAAATAAAATATTAATATTTTATATTTAATTTAGGCTACTAATGCTACTTCATACGTAAAAGAGGCATTTCAACTTTTCATACCCATTCTCCAAGTTGGCGCTATTTGATGAAATGAAAACTTTATCATTTGGTATAGAAGGAAAAAATATTATTTTTGTAAATAGTATATTTGTTCTAAAATTTTTTTTTCATATAAAATTTTAGACTAAAAAATTTTCTTATATAAATTATAGAAAAAAAAAAATTTAATTTATGTCATATCAGCATATTAAAAAATTTTTAAGTATTCACAAATATATCATGATGATAATTATAAAAAAAAAACTAAACACGATTTTAAATTAAAATTATTAATTTCCATTTTTATAGAAGAGATAGTTTTTTTTTTAATATTTCTTATTAATATTGTCATATTTACTTTAAAATAATACTTTAATGAATTGTCATTAACATTTTAGTTTTTAGTTACTTTTATTCTTTAAAAATAGTAGAATGCAGTCGTAACAAATATTTTCAAACAAATTTTTATCTAAAAACATGAGTTTAATTAATCATAAACATTCACAATAAAGCATATTTTGATTAGAATTTTTAAATTTATCTAATCAATATGCCCTTTCATTTACATCAGTGTTTTCCACGTTTATTACCAATTGGTGGTTTTTGTAATTGAAAGCATGAAGTTGATTCATTTGAAGACAACGGTGCAGTCAAATTCAAAGGCGGATTAAAATTTAAACTTGCTGTTGGCGGTTTCATTGAATTATTTATTGAAATATTCGTCGCAGATGGTAGTGTTGATCCCCAAACTGAAAAATAAAAATCGTTAGTATAATTATAAGTCGCAATTTATATTAGTATTAAATGAAATTGTTTTTTATCAATAAAATGTTGAATTTTAAAAACTGAGTTTTATTTTATTCATTAATATATCGTTAGTCAATTTATTAACCATTCAATTTAATTTTTAAAAATAAGAATAAGGAATATATTGCATTACTATTTATCAATTAAACGAACAACAATCACGTATTGAAACACTCAAAGTATATCATTACTGTCATTATTAAAAATATAAAATACAATTATATCAGTAAAAGAAATTAACAAAATATACTGATAAGATTCAAGGTTTTGATTATGGTGAATTTTACAAATTTAGAAGGGTAAAAATTAGGCAATATTATAATGAATTTATCTTCAATTGGTTACATCTACAATTGAACAAAAGTAATTGTCTTAGAATTTATATTTAAAATGTCCATTGTTTTTTTTTTTTATTTATCGACATTATATAAATAAATTAAAAAATAAAATATAAATCCAAAGTTTCAGCTTTTAACATCAGGCAAAATACAGACTTCATAAATAGTATTGTACTTCTCAGTGTTATGCATATTCTTACTTTTAAAAAATAAATGACTTTTAAAGATGTGAATGATACAATAAAATGTGGTGCTTAAAAGTTATTGACGAATGAAAGCATACAGACTGTAATAAAAAAAAATTATTACCACAACCAAAAAAAAATTTGATAAAACCAATTTTGCACACTTCAAACCAGTCGATATTACATTAATATTGAAATTAAATTTAATTGAATGATGATGTTAAAATTCATATTCAAACTATGTAATTATTTTTTATAAATTCCAATTCTCGGCAGTTCGATAACATTTTTCAATTTTTAAATTCGGAGTGTGCAACAAGTTTTTCCATTCTTATTTTATTATGTAAGTTACAACTTAATTATTTATTTTCTTTTTAGTAATTTTTGAAAAATTATTAAAAATCAAAATGTTAATACATCAATGATTATCTCCTAATTTAAAAAAATAAAATAATTTACTAATTAACATTCAATATTTTTTTTTATTATTTTAAGCTTGTGTGTGTAGCTACAATTAAATGAATAAAATAGTGGCAAAAAGTTCAATACCTCAATAACTACAATACGCCTTTTTTAATTTCCTGCAAAGGCAAAATTATAGTATGAAACAACTTATAAATTAAACTATTAGGTTAATATTATAGAATTTAAAAAGTCAGCCAAGTTGAAAATATGATTATTAATAAATTTTTTATAAAGTTTATACTTGAAATGTTCTCTAAGATTGAGAGGTATTATTTTATTTGCTGAAAAATTTGATTAATATTCGAAAATAAAAATAGATTAAGTTAAGAAAAAATTTCCAAATTTAATCAGTAATAAATCACTGCTGATATTAATTTACAGTATAAATATATACTAAATTGAATTAACATCAGCGTTTATCTTTAAGTTCTTGAGAATACTTAAGAAAATCATGGATAAAGATTTTAGAGATTATAATTTATGAGCTTACCCATAGAATTTGCAGATCCATAACTAGGTTGCCTGTTTGCATTTAATGTTGTCGATGATAAGAAACTTTTATTTCCTATAATATTGTTTAAAGTGATATTAATAAAACATTCATATGAAATCACTGAAAAAAAAAAAAAGCTTTCATAATTTATTTGCTCTCACCTGGACCAAAAGGCGTAGGACCTGTTGCAATTTTTCCTACACTGTGGCGATTATTTTTACCATTGACTTTGATTTCCTCAAATACATTTGTACTATCTTTCAAAATATATTTCCTTAAATTAAGATATTGTTCTTTTTGTTGTTGTACTTTACTGTGAACATTTTGAAGTCTGCCAGCAACTGCTATTAGTGATTCGTGAATTTTATTCATTGCCATGGTTAATTCTGAAATAAAAATAAATAAACTTGAATAACTTTATCATTTACATTTAGTTGATAATCCGTTATTATTAATGTTGTTAAAATGTATCAACAATGAAACATGAATTCAATCTAAAAAAACCCCATTCGGCCACACCCGAAATGGAAGGTAGATTTCACAGAATGAATTATAATATTATCCCATTAAATTTCGTCTGACATTAAATGAAATTTATTTTAATTTCATTAGGATCTATTGAGAATTCTCGATAGAGCATCATTTATAATTTTTTTGTACAACACATTGCCAGAAAATGTTTCAATTACACTCTTAACTTCGATAAAATAACTAAAATCCCTCAAAATGTCAATGTTATGTACGTCAAATTAAAGATAATTTCATGAGCTTTCACATGAATTTATCAAAAATTAGTCATCTCTTTTCAATCGAAAGTTATAGATCAATGAAGTCACCGAAAACGTGATTTTCACTATTTTGATAATTTCGAAGAACTACCATTTCTAAACTTATTGACGAATTTCGCTCATTTTAGGACTCATACAAGCTAATTGTCTAAGGAATCTGTATATTAAATTTCATTAGGATCTGTTGAGAATTCTCGATAGAATAACATTCATAAGTCGGTTGTACTATAGACATTGCCTAAAAATGGTTCAATTGCACTCTTAACTTTAATAAAATAACTAAAAATGGTCGAAATGTCAATGTTATATACGTCAAATTAAGGGTAATTTTATGAACTTTTACATGAATTTATCAAAAATTAGCCATCCCTTTTTGATAAAAAGTTATACATCAATGAAGTCACCGAAAACGTTATTTTGAAGAGCTACCATTTCTAAACTTTTTTGCTCATCTTCGAACTCATTCAAAGTTATTATCCAAAAAAATTGTGTACCAAGTTTCATCTAAATCCATTACGAATTGTAGGTGCTATCGTGTACACAAGCCGCGTTATATTACATATATATAAATATAAACTTTCAAAAATATAATATAAACTTAAACAAATATATAATATAAACTTTCGAACCAATACTATTATTGAGCTATACTCGACTAGTTAGATGATGTTATAGCAAAATTCTGATGACATTAAAGTTAGCTGTCATTTGACAATTTTTTAATTTTCTTTAACAAAAAAATTTGTTCTAAAAAATTATTTTTAAAAAATTGTATTTTTAATTTATTAAAATTTCTACAAGTCCATTTTTTTAATAACTTTTTTTGCAATAATTTATTTATTAAGAAAACTAAAAAAATTGTGAAGTGACAGCTAAATTTAATGATATAAAATTCCGACTTAATTTTGACATGAGGGTCAATGCAATAGGTAGATTTCGATGAAATCTACCTAAAAATTATTTCTTATACCTTGTGGTGTTAATGCCCTTGGAGTCATCATTGTGTGAATATGTTTCTCCGTGGTCTCAATTTGTGATCTAAATAACATCAAATCTTGTTCAAAATTTTCGACTAATTCTATGAAGAACATCAATGGAGCAGTATTTTCATATTGAAGCCCAGCTGGTGTATCATGCGTTCTTTGGGCGATTTCAGCATTTTGCAATGCTTTAGCAGTGTCTTGTTTAAGTTTATCCGCTAATGCACGATCTCGTTGTACAGATCCACCTAAAGTCGTTAGCATTTCCATTAATGATGCCGTGTCTTCAGCACAACGGTTAAGTGGACGAGCTGAACCTCTTGCAATATCAGAACTAAACCCTTTTTGAGTTTTGACATATTCTCTAAAAAACAATTCCAAAGAAATAATCATTAAAAATAAAGACATTAAAGTAGATGAAAAAAAAAGTAACATACTTGAAGCTCTCAATAGTCTGCGTAAGTTCATTTGGAATAAGGTTTTCTTTTGCTAATGTTGGACCAGTACCACCCAGTGAAAAACCTTTATTGCTTAAGGAAACATCTAAACCTCCTAATCCTTTATTGACGCTAGTTGTTGATGATGTTGGAGCAACTGATGCTCCCAATGGTTTAGTTCCAAATAAATTTCCACTAGGAGCACTTCCGAGTAACGCTATAAAAATTCATTTTTACTAAAAAAAGTCATAAAGAAAATTTAAAAAAAAGTGTAATTATATATTTACATGAAGAGGTAGTAGTTGTTCCAAAAGTTAAACCAATTGTTGGAGCGCTTGTAGTAGCTCCAAAGCCTGCACTGGTTGATGTAGCAAGAGTTCCAAAATTTAGGCCCGTCAAAGAAGTTGTAGAAGTTGCTGGAGTACTAAATAAACTAGGAGGGGCTGGAGTAGTCCCAGTATTTGGCGGATTTCCAGTAGAGGTAACTGTGGAAGGTGTTATTCCAAAACTAAAGTTCGACGTTGGTGCACTTGTTGCTGCTGGAGTTGCAGCAGCAGTTCCGAATGTTAAACTTCCACTTACTGGAGTTGCTCCGAACGAAGGAGCAGGCAATCCAAATCCTGTTGCTGGTCTAAAAAAAAAAAAAAAATGTTTATAATTAAATATTTAATAAATTATAAAAAAAAAACATGGTATTTTTATTGATATAATTACTTTGGGGTGCTAAACGATCCAAACCCAGTGGCAGCTGCTGTAGTAGCGGGTACACCAAAACTAAAATTAGCCATTTTTTTAAGTTCTTACAACAATCTTTATTTAATTTTCTCTTAATCAACTATTTCAGTATTATTTCGTTAACGAACAGATCAAGTTCAAATAGGTTAGTATCAAAACATCTTTACATAGTTTAGTAGCGACCTCATTGGAACTAAATACTTTGGGCCAATCAACAAGTTATTTTGGATTGAATATATGTATTGTGGAGACTGTAAAAGAACCTACTTCGGCTAATTTCGGTTTTTATTTTAATCATCAAGAGTAACGACATCGATCTTTTTCTTATATTTCAAAAAGTGAAGCGTTCTTTGTCACACTAAATAGCAAACGAAAATTTATTTGGAAATTTTTTTAATGATTTTAATCATGACATCAAAGTTCGTTGTCATTTTTTAATTTTTTTTAACAAATAAATTTGTTCCAAAAAATTATTTTTAAAAAATTGCATTTGTAGTTCTTCAAAATTAAAAAAAAAATTTTTTTTTGCTATAATTTGTTACAAAAATTCTTAAAATCATCAACTATCTGCTAAGTTAATTTTCATTTTTAATCATACTGAAGTTATCAGTCAGCTGTCAATTTTAAAAATATTTTTAACAATAAAAAAATGCTTCCAAAATTTTCACTTGTAGTTTTTATTAATTTTCACATGTGAAACTTTTTAACAATATTTTTTTTATATTAATTAAATTGCCATAAAATTCTTAAAAAATTTTTAATATCCGTCAACTTCAGTGTCATTGATTTTATAGAAATTGTTCAACACTTAAATTTACATATTCAATTAAATAAAATTTTTTTGAATAAACCTTTTAATTTATTTTGTATATTTAGATTAAAATTTGTATTCTTTATAATACTAAATTATTCAATATTTAACAATATTTTTTTTTCTTTGTATTCTGTTGAATATTGAATAGAAAAGTAAATAAATATATAAAATTGCCATAAAAAGTTACACATGTAAATTTTTTATAAAATTACTAAGATAATCTTGAGTGAAAATTCTTAAATTAGCCAAAATAAATGAATAATTAAAATAATTGTTTTCTAATGAGCTAATGTCAATTTTAGATAAAATTTGGATTTTAAAATGTCGATCTCGATAGAATAAAAATAAAAAACAAATACATATTGATTTCTTACATGATTAATAATTAAAATTAATGATGATCAAGGAAAGATAAATTATTTCAAAACTGATTAATTCTTTTATTAATGAAACAGTTTATTGATGTTACAAAAATCTTTTAAACTGATTCTTGAACTGGTGGTTCGTAGCCTTCGGGTCTGTCGACCTTTGATCCAACTTCGCCAGGTTCGCTGGTCTTGCTGCCTCCATCACCGTGCAACTCAAGTAATTTACTGAGTTCAAATCTTGGCTTCTTCAAAACCTTGACTTTGCGAATGTAAACGTCATGGAGTGGGTAGATTCCCTGGCATGCTTTTTCAATATCCTTAGCAATGGCATCGGGAAGCAATTTGCTAACAACACCCTTCAGATCACTTTTGGTAATGTCATCTGTGATTGTTGATACCATTTTACGTCTGATGTTCCTGACCTAGAAGAAATAATAATATTAATTGTTAAATTGAATAATAAATAATCCTAAAGATTACTATGAAAGAGTAAGAATAAATTTTGATTCTAAAAACAGAAAAAAATTCATAATAATAATAATTTAATAATAAATGTCGCTACACAATATTAACGCCTTATACAATTAACTATTAAAGGCGGGGTAAGAGTGTTCATTTATCTACGCAATTTAAAATTATCCACTGAAATCAAATTGATGTCAATGGAGTCTCAACTGCGAATTAATTAAAATTTTAATTGCTTTTTTTTTACCTGAGCATGTTGGGCGTAGCAAGTTTTTCTCTGGCTGAGTTGATCTTTGTTGGTGAAACCAATGCAGAATACTCTTAAGAGGTAACCGTCAGTTGTTTTTACGTCGACGTTGGCTTCAATCAATGTTTGCCATTTCTTTACCATGGATCGGAGTTTGTCAGTTGTTAAGTCCATGCCGTGGAAGTTTGTGAGAACACTTCTTCCTTGGACATCTTCCGCAATCAATCTGAATTTACGGAAAGATCTCTCAGCGTCTTGATCATTTTGCAAATCCGCAAGTGAAACTTCGAAGACACGAGATTTCAATCCTTCAGAAGCGATTTCTAAAATAAAAAAAAATTAATAATTATTATTAATTCAAATGAATTGAAATAATTTATCAAGTTATGTGAAATGACAAATTAAAATAATCAAGTGGCAGCTTATTATAACAATGTTTCAAGACTCAACCATGTTTCAGTTTTATAAAATTACTATACACTGATAGAAGGATTTCTTAGTATTTAAAAAATATTTTTTAAATACTAAGAAATCCTTTTATCAGTGTTACAAAATAAAAATATTAAATAATGATACTAGAATAATGTTATAAATTTTAAGTTCAAGTTAAAGATTCTTTCATTTATTAATGCACGACTAATTATGTGAAGTATTAGAGCGCTCTACGATTGAAAAAGTATCTTTATTTACATATATTAAATTTATCAAATCATTAAGACTATGTTGAAAGAATAGTAACTTGGTTTAAAGAACAAAAAAATTAAACTTACTTGTGCCCTGAGTTCTGTTGACCAAGGTTTTTCCAACCTGGCGTGTCGTGAACATCGACGGTGCTTTGACATCGTACCAGTCCTTTCGGGTGAACGGGTCAACACTATAATGTAATAAAAAATATGCATTGTAAATAAATGATATTCAATTCCAATTGTCGCAAGTGATAAAAACAATATTTTTTGTTAATTAAATTGATGAAGCAGTATACCGCAAAACACGTGTAGAGTGGTAGAGAAACTAACCAAAAAAAAATCTACCAGTAATAACAGCATCACAAATTATTTATGTAAAATAAAATTTCGATCATTTAAATTTAACAATAGCGAATCATTAAAACAATATATTTATAACTCACATCTTCTTTTTAACTCCTTTTTTGCCTCCTTTGGACAGACCCTTATTTTTCCCGACTGCCATTTCAAGAGCAGTATTATAAAAGATCAAATATGGAGACCGTCGTAATGCAGAAGACTCGATATTCGTAAACCTCAAGCTGCGTGCGTAAAAAAACTAATACTACTCAACTAACAGTGAAATGTGCTCACACATACTGACAGCGCCATCTAAAAACATGGTGGAACTTTTTCAGGTACTTATACATATATTCACCGACACATTCATTTTTGAAGTAGTGTGTACGTGTGTTTCACCAATTCTCGCACCAGAGGCGCTTTTTCTCAACTACATCAAATGCCATCTTGAGTAATAGTAGTAACTTAAATCAATTTGTATTCAAAAGTGTAAATTTATGAATTCCAGTATTTAATTAGTTTATTATTTTTATGACACTAAAGTTAGCACACCTATAAAAAATTTTAATTTTTTTTATTGATTAAATTACAACTAAAAAGATATTCATAAAAAATTGCACGTAAAGTATTTCAAGCTTTTTACATGTGCAATTTTTTCTTTAACTTTTTAATTGAAATTTTTTCAATAAATAATTTCTAAAAATTTTGAAATGTCAGCTAACTTAATTTTCATTTATTTTTTTGTTACTATATCTGGAAAAATGAATGAGAAATGTAAGATCTCAATATAATACTGAAGTAAGCGGTCAGCTGTCAATTTAAAAAATTTTTTTAACAAATCTATTACAATAAAAAAATCCTTCTAAAAATTATGAAAATAAATTTAGCAGATATTTAATAATTAAAAAAATTTTTTTTAACAAATAAATTATGACAAAAAAACTTAGGAAAAAAAATTGACTTTTAGACATTTCATAAAATTAAAAATGCAATTTTTTTAAAATAATTTTTTTGTTAAATAAAATTAAAAAATTCTTTATTATTAGTGATATTAGTGATATATTATTAAATGGATATATTAGTGATATATTAGTGACTGCTAGTTTTAATGTCGTCTAAAAATTTTCACTTGTAATTTTTATTAATTTTTACATGTGAAACTTTTTAATTAAATTTTTTTTTTCATAATTTAATTGCTACAAAATTCTAAAAAAAATTTTAATGTCAGTCAACTTCAGTGTTATGATCTCAATATACTTTCAATGAATGTATTTATTTTTGATAGTACTGTTGAGATCAAATGACATTAAATGATGACATTTAAGTTAGCTGTCACTTTTTTGACAATTTTTTAATTTTCTTTAAGAAAAAAATTTGTTGTAAAAAATTATTTTAAAAAATTTGCATTTTTAATTTATTAAAATTCCTACAGGTCTATTTTTTTAATAATTTTTTATTACCATAATTTATTTATTAATGAAAATTGAAAAAATTGTGGTGACAGCTAAATTTAATGTCATGAGGTCAAAGTGCCGCCATTTTTTAAATTGATTCAACAACTTAATGCCATCTAGCATGTAGTGTCGCAAAGTATGGGTAATCTATATTGTTTAAGTGACAAAAGAGTTTGTCTCGGGTTTTTTCGGTTTTTATATTATTTTTATTTCTGTTTTGTGTATAGAGTATTAAAACACTCGAGGCCGATGTTACTGCGTGAAACAGACTCTCTTATTAGTTTGTATATATGAGTTCATTCAAGGTAAAATTTTTTTTTAGTGTAATGCATACAACCATAACTTATTATTTTTTGTGATTTAAATGCACAGGGACTGTTGCTTAAAATTGATCATAAACTCGAGACTGTTCTGGTGTCAACATAGCATGAATAAACTAATGATAAAAAAATCTTAAACTTCCAAAACTGAAGTCATTTGGCCTATAATAAGTGACCCCATTAATCATGAATTTGCAAACGCTTTTTCAAGATTTTAATCCAAGGTAATTAAAATTTTTTGATGATAAAAATTTAATATTAAAAATAGACATTTTATTTCTAAAATGAAAAAAATTTACATGTGATTCAATCTCAGTTACTTAATTTTTAATTACAGTTGTAGAAATTATTATTATTATTGTTATTATTTGATTAAAATATTAAAATAATATACTGAAATTGAGAGACATCTGATCATTTTTAGAATTTTTTTAACAAACAAATTATAGCAAGAAAGTTTCATTGAAAAATTTCATCTTTAGAAGGTCTGAAAAATTATAAATGAGATTTTTATGAATAATTTTCTATGCCTATTTTATTTTTCAAGCAAAATTAAAAGATTGTCAAGTGTCTACTAACTTCAGCCTCATAAAATATTACTATTAAAATGAATTGTATAAATCAGTAAATTACAATATGCAAAATTTTTTTTTAAACTTTGCATTTTTTAGTAATACAATGTATTAATGATAATGAAAACAACTATCAATTTTAAATGTGATGTAACTTCAATCAAGATAATTTTTTTTTAATTATTTTATTTTTATTTGATAAACACATTATTTTTAAGTGATTTGAATCTGTTTTATTTTTTCAGTAAATTTTTAGTCCACTCATGTTTGATGATATTCACCGCATTATTTGCATTAAGACTGGATGGATTTATAGAATGGAGTTATTGGTCGATATTCAGTCCTATTTGGTTGTGGAAGGGTATGGTAATTCTAGGTGCTACAGTAGGCAGTTATGTTTGGTGGAGACATCCTCATGCAAGACTTGAAGGCGATGCTTACGTTCATTATAAGGCTATGTTAATAACTCTTGCCTTACACTTAATTTTATTAATGTTCGAACTATTAGTTTGTGACAAATTAGAATCAGATAGACATTTATGGATATTAGTATTCATTCCTCTGATTTTTATTTCGATTGTCTCCATAGCTGTAAGTTTTTATTCACATTACATACATCAAATAATAAGTATGAATATAAAACTATTATTAAATTATTTAATTACAGGTGTGTATTTGGGCCGTAAAACACGATCGATCATTTGAACTAGAATTATTTTGTGCCGTCAATGTACTACAATTTATTTTCTTAGCTTTGAAACTTGATCAATTTATAACATGGAGTTGGGAAGTCGTCTTTGTTCCTCTTTGGGCACTTTTGTGTTTATCATTAGTGGCTGTACTTTACACCATAGTCTTCGCAGCTGTATTGTTAAGGGCACCACAAGTTAATGCTCGTGTTAGAAGAACTTCATTAAATTCTGCTTTAGCGTATACGTTTCTCGTCGTGCCAATATTAGTATTTCAAGTAAGTAAAATTACAGTTTTTAAATATATTAAATCCAAGAGTAAATAGTTTTTTACTTCGTTTTATTATTTTTCTTTTATTCTACTTACAGTTTTGAATAGTTTAAAATGTTTCTCTATTAAATTAGAATATAACGATTATTTATTTTAAAAATACATTTCTATGATTGTAGAGGCTGGGTAATAATTCAATGATTTACGATTAAAATGGTTGTTTATTCGCTTTTATTTCGTTTATTGAGATGAGGTAATTACAAAACACTATTTAAAAACAAAATATTCAAATCCAATTACAATATCTCATACAATTTATTTTTAAAATCTTTATTATATAACAACATATTAACGATTTTTTTATTAAGCATTTACACAGTAAAAAATAAATCTTTTAATACAGTACACAACCGGAAATTTGTTTGATTTTATTATTACGATTATTATTTTTCTAAGTTGAAAGATCAAAGATTCAAGGTCGAAGAAAAAAAAAATATTCATAGTAAATAATATTTTCTACAAAGATAAAAAAGTTTTAGAATAGTCAATTTATGTTAATAATCAAAATTATTGTCGTTTGAATTTTTTCATACTATTGCAATAATTCAAGGAAGAATTGTTTTGATTAAAATGTAATGATAAAGATTTCTAGTAGGATATTTGTTGCGTTACACTATATTTATTAAGAGCTCGTTATCAAATATATGTCAAATTCAATTTCAATTAGTTGTTTGCTTGGAAATCATATGTTTGTTATTATTAAATATATTTTTTATTGACTGGTTGATTAGAAGACAATAATGATGTGATGAAAGAATATTTTTACAATTATTATTATTAATGATACATGTTTTTACTGAAACTATTAAAATATTACTGTTCACAATCATTGAAAAAAAAAACAAAAAATCATTTCAAAGTTTAAAATCTTTACTTTTTTAGCTTCAACATTTTTGTTTTACCGTTCAATAATTATAAATCGAAGTAAAAATCATTTTTTTACATAAAAAAATGTCGGCAAGTGTAAAACCCTCTTAACAAAAATACATGAAAGTTTTGAAGTTAATAATTAGTCAAAACTCGCAAAAAAAGTACAAGATTCATCATTGATTAAAATTAAAGAGCATGCTATTCAAATTTCTAGTAATATCTTTCAAATTGATCAAGAATATTTAAAGTTATATCTAAATAGTAAAAAAATTAATTATTAATCATGGTAAATTTACTGTCTATAGTTATTTAAATAAGTATTGAATTAAAAAAATGTTAAAGTTCAAAGTTTTGTCAGATTAAAATCTTGTGAATTAAAGATTTTAAGTTTTGAAATTACATTTTAAAAATTATCAAGAAATTACATAGATTATTCCGTTCTCAACAATTTTTGTGAACAGAATATTTAAACCATCAAGTTTGAATAGTAAAATGATAGAAAATAAAATTTCCTATTTACCTAGCAATAGTATAAACAAAAGTTATATTTTTCATCAACAAAAACTTTAATTAAAAATACCGATAATTAATTCGCATAATTAAGTACATACAGTATCATATGATTGATCACATCAGTTACATAAAGAAACAGCGAAAAATTTTTGTATGAAATATTTCACTAGATTTTGTTAAACAAATTTGAGTTATTTAGTGTTTTTTGCTACCTTTTTTGTGTTCGTACTTCTTTTTTTTATAATCACCACCTTTTTTACCATGATGTGAATGATGAGAATGATGCTCTTCGTGTCCATTTTCACCAGAGTGTCCTTTATGTTGTTTATCATGGTGACCTTTAGCTGAGTGACCTTTCTTATCATGATGCTTGTCATGATAACTTGAATGATGATTATCTCCTTTTTTATGTTCTCCATGTGCCTTTTTATGATGCCCTTCGAAATGACCATGCTTGTCATGATGGCCGCCTTTATGTTCATCATCATAAAATTTATGTTCTTTGTGATACTCATCTTTCTGGAATTTGTTATGATACCCCTTTACTTTGTGCCCTTTTTTATGTCCTTTTTTTTCGCCAAATTTTCCTTGTTTGTGATTTTTTTCATGTTTGTGCCCATGTTCATATTCTTCTGCCTCATCGTGATGTTTCTTTTCATGCCCGCCATGTTTCTTGAGAAAATCTTCATAATCTTCTTTTTTATGATCGCCATGTTCACCTTTACCATGATGATGATGACTATGAAATTCTTTGCTATCTTTTTCTCCATGTTCGTCATGATGATCTGCATGATGCTCTTCACCATTACCACTAGAAAATTTATGTTCGTGATGAGATGCGGATGGTAAAAGATCGTGATCTTGACGTTTTGTAGCTATTTGATCTCGATATTGGACCCATGTAACTGGTATTTCACGCGAATAACAAAATAACTGATAAAAAGATGACAATAATAATATAGATAAAAATAATTTGTTAGATTTGGTCATCTTTGTCAACATTTTTAAAATCCATACCCCGATCTATTTACAATTTATAAGAACTATGATTGTCAATTTTTGTACGACGCACTAAAATAATCTTTCAAACGTCCAAGTTCACAATGTTCTGCTATGTCCAGATTATTTATACTCAATTATCTCACTCACTTTCTTTATTGTGGTCAATCATTTATAAAATAAAAAAAAAGTTTATCTCAATAAAAGCTTAACAGTTAAGTAATAGTTTTTTATCGGGTTGGTTGCTAAAGATTTGGTAAATTTTTTCAATGATTTTCTCTATTATATAAATATAAATCTCTACTTTACGGTAATAGATTAGTAAAAACTTTTATTAAATTACTCAACTTTCTATAATTTTTTTTTGTTCTATTTCTATATAAACTGTTATAATAAATGGTGAAATGTTCAATACTGTAGATATAAATTAAGAAACATTTTTAATCCAACTTTTGAAACTCAGTAATTACGATATTTTATACCAATAAACTATAGCGATATGCTTAATATATTGTATTTAATACTATTTTTGCAGTTATGTATTTGCAATAACGAGCGTTTTAACTTACACTAAAAAATTAAAACAATTATTTAATAAAAAAAAATTTTTTTTTAAGGTATTACTAGCAAATAAATTGGATGGAGATTTGTCATTAAATTATACAACTATAGCTGCACCATTATTACTCTCTCATATGACACTTATCTTCATGTCTTTTGGTGCTAAAGGTGGAAATAGATGTAAGTAGAAAATTTCAATTACTTAACAATATTAATTAAGTATTTGACAAAAAATTTCGGAGAAAAAAAAATTTATTTATACTCATATTTCTTTAATTTGAAAAATAGTTGAATTATAATTACTCTGCTAAAATTTAATATTATAATTTATAAATCAATAGCCCAAAAATATACTGGGTAATAATGAATTAAATCAACAAAATTATCCGTTAATTTTTAATTTGAAAATTTTTGTTTCTAATATCTTAAAAAACAATTTTTTTAGGGTGGTTTGGAATACGAAAAGACTTTTGTCATTTTCTTTTAGGCCTCTGTCCGCTTCTTCAAGAGTATGGGAACATTTCTTATCAACCAAGAAGTGATCACGATCAACCACCATCAGAACCAATGGTTTCAGATAAGAATGAAAAGCATATTAAAAAAATCGACCTAATGAAGCCTGTTGTGCCTATTATTTCAATTGATATGCCCGATTGATGGCTAAAAAATTCATGGATTGTTGTGGAAAATTTTAAGCGATTATAATTGTGATGAATACAGAAACAACGCTCAGCACTGTGTATATATATAAATTGTGAATAAGATCTTTGATTAATTATTCAAAGTAGAAAGAAAAACATCAAATACAGTGTGAAGATATATTGGAATAGGAAATTTACTGCAAATTTATAAGTTAAGTTTTAAATATAATAGATTAATTTTTGCCTCCAAGTTATGAAAACGTTAAATGGCTTTCTGTTAATCGTATCTATTTACGATGTTAAAAACATTTTCTTTATTAGCCTATTAACCCGTCCATTTTGTTAAAAGGATCCTTATGCTTATTGGATCTGTAATCGATTATTTTTTTGCGAGTAAATATTAGAGAATATTAAATATTTGTGTTAATACATTGAGCATAATAACAACTCAATAATTATAAATTATAAATTAGATTTTGTCGGTGCTATATTATTGGTTGTGAAGTTCTTCCAATGTTCTCTTTTTTATTGTTAAAGCTTTTTAGCAAGTTAATCGACTGTCATAATTAATCAAATGTTTTTTCTACGAAAAATATTTTATGACGTCAGTACTCCATTTTTTTATATTGTATTATTGGATTAAAAGAAATTTTATTAATTAAGTCAAGAGAATAATACTAAAATTGTAAATACTAAATTGAAATTCGTGAGTCATTATTCGATTTAGTTATTAGGTAAATAAATACCTGAGGTAATCAAACATAATTAATATTCAAGATTGTGTCATATTTTACTTAACATAGTTATACAGTGTGAACCGTATACCCTGCAGTTGGTGATCAAAGTTAATGAATTTATTTTAATTAGTCAACCCTATTGAAATTCGACAATATATAATTATTAAATTATTAAGATGGCCCGAAAAAATAAAAACAAATTTTTTCAGCTTCATGTCTTTCATGAATCTTGTAAGAATAAATAAGATCCAACATTATTTAAAGGTCTTAAAAATTTTTAATTTGTTTCTAATGGTGTTTGAATGTTTTCAAATGATTATTGAAAGTTACAGTTGATTTTTTCACATTACAGTACATAACAATGAACAAAAAAAATACGGAAAAAAGTAAATAAAAGTGATTAATTAATGTATGTATTATTTTATAATTCAGAGTGGGAATATGTTATCAAACAATAAAGATTAAAGCTATTTAAAAATTGCGATAATTATGATAATACCGATGAGAAGCAAATATTGGAAAAAAATCTATTCAATAATTTGAGAAAATTTAGATAAACAATTTTAAGTTACCTAAAATTAATCGATTTTAGTATACTATTTGAAATACATCGCGTGCTTAAAGGTAAAAGGGCTTATAGCTAAGGGTTAATAGGAAGTTATGGTGAAAGGGCGTATAAAAAAAATTTTTTTTGCTATTCGTTTTCAAATTGTCTGAATCGTAAAAATCTGTGAAAAAAAAAGTTGGTAATCTAAAGCTGAAAAGGCGTATCTCAAGACATACGCCCTTTCAGCTTTAAGAAAAGTACTACTTAAAGGTAAAAGGGCGCATAAAAAAAAATTGTAGTTTTGATACCAAATGTTAAATAATAGTTTTACAAGACGAGTTATGCTAAAATAACAGCCTCATTTACAAAGTTTAATCTAAACAAATAGAAAATAAATAAATCAAAAACAAATTACGTAAAATTAAGCAATAAAAAAAATCACAATGACAGATAGCATTCAAATATTTTGAAATTTCCCGCTTTTTTTTTAAACATTATAACTTCATGATAATTGTTCATGATTTTAAATTTTATAATAACTATTTCTTAAAATAAAAGCGAGCAAATAATCACGCGTGATTTATTGTTTTTTGGATATATTTTCTTTTATAACTTTAAAAAATTGTACAATTGAGATTTTACGCCGCTACTACCACAGAAAATTTTTTTTTTTTTTCACATTTTTAAACTACGAATATGTTCCTTTATAAACTGGCCGAAAAAAAATTATACGTCCTTTTACCTTTAGAACACCAAAATTTCGAATTCTTAAAAGTAAAAGGGCGTATAATTAAAGACATACGCCCTTTTACCTTAAAAAAATTTTCTTTTTAATTTTAAGTGTAGAATGTGTCTAATCCTTGATTGGCAATAAAAAAAAAATATGCGCCCTTTTACCTTTAGGCACGCGACATGTCTGTTATTCATTTTTTTAAGTGCCTTACATTCTATTTTTATTAATTTTCATGTAATCTAATAATTAAAGAAAATATAGGATTAATAATGAAATTTAAAAGTCGTTTGAAAACGTTCAAAATGTCATAATTCAATGAAAATATTAATCTATTTTTCTGAGCTACTCGTAAATATATATGCGCATGTAATATAATATAAATATAAGCAATTGAATATTTTAACTTTAAAAAATAAATTTTTCAAAATGTAATAGTGAAACTCCAACCTGGTGTAAAAGAGTTTGTCAACTACGGCACAAGACTGAACACTTTATGTGTAGATTAGTATTAATAATAGTTAGTTTTAATCGATCATAATACACATATTTGAGAAAATGTTAAATCAAGTTTATATCATAAAATAATAATTGTAAATTTCCGCTTAAAATATTGTCGTAGCAAGTGGCCAATTGTTCATTAAATTAAGTAAAATACTATTAAATTGTACAGACATTACCTAGAGTTTTTCAAACCTAGATGTATACATTTAAAGTGTATGTATTTAACAATTTATACATATCGATTAAGGACGTTTAAGTGATGTATTAATTTCATTTTATTATTATATCTCAAATGCATACTACAACAACCTAATAAACTTTATATTTTTTGGTAATAATTATACTATGAATATTTTATTTCAACCTTTATTAATTATACATAATAAATAATATCATTTATTTGAAAGAGGATTTCAATTACTCCTCGTTAAATATATAAATAGGCCTATGAATAAAAAGTACGTTTAAAAAATAATACTGTCAAAATCAATGACTTTCATATCACATGTAGACAAAATGAGCGGGTATCTTTTACCCATATCCCGATTATACATATGTATCAATTATCCAAATCCCGATGATACATATCCCAATTATTCAAGTTTTAATTACGCATATATCCGATGATACATATGTGCAATGATACATATCATAAAACAAAATAAAATCGCTGATAAAAAAAATACGCGGCTTTTTCTATAAAATCTTCAACGATCTCATTGATGCACCGGACATTTACAATTAAAAAATTTATAATTTAAGGAATATACTAATTGTTTTATAATACCGATTGGCGTTAAATAAATAAATAAAGAAATAAATAAATGAACCAAATATTCCAACAAATAATTTAATTTTAATAAATAACTATACTTTCTTTAGTTTTTAAAGTATTTATAACTATAAATATTTATTTATTTATTACCAATAAATTTTTTTAATGAAAATACATAGTTTGATCAATAATATAATTCTATTTCTATAAAATTAATGATAGGTTTTTTCTATTGTGTAAATTCAAGATGCTACCAAAATGGAATGCTCTCTGGTATCCATGGTCGACCTAAAAGACATGAAACTCGGGAAGCTGTTTCATCCACATTTAAATTTGAATCTTCCATAAGAGATGTTTCCCATATCAAAAGTATTTGAAGACGTTCCTTACAAATCCCAACGAATTCCAGGAGACCAGAACATCTGGATGTAAAATCATAAAATTGAAATGTTTTTTAATAATATACAACATATTCACAATAGGACACTCACGTAAATTCACAGTCTCCAAGGCTTATAGCTGATAATTTTGGACATCCTTTAGCAGCAGCAATCAATGGTTCGTCAATAAGGCCAAAATTATATGAGCTAATAATAAGTTCTACAAGTCGCGTGCAGCATTTACTAATTCTGCCAACAGTTATTTCAGGCGGGGACCCACTAAGAAATAAATGAGTAACTGGAATTGGTGTTATAAGAAAATCATTACAGTTATCTTCATCTGATAAATACGACGTTCTGAAATGGTAAAAGTATTTTGATTAATTTCACGCAGTTTGACGTATTTTTCTATGGATAAAAATTGAAAATAGTCATTTTAACTAAAAACAAACGATTATTTCAATGAAAAATATATTGTATATCCATCGAAATTGAATCGTTATTCTAATTTTTAATCGTTTTTTTTAAATAGAATGAAGATGAACAAATGGGGCATTCCACATTAAATCGAACACTTTTGAACCTGACTTCTTTCGGTTTTAATAAAAACTTTTGGTAATATTTACAAGTCGGGGTCCACCCTATTTTTGGTCATATTTAGGTGAAAAATGAACATTTTTTAATTTTTTTTATTCTGCTTGTTTTTACGGTGCGTTCAAAAGTTGGAGAAAATTTTGGCTTTCATGTTTTTAGATAAAATTATCATCTTTGATGTTTTTGATATATTTTTTTTTGAAAACTACAAAAAAAAAAACGAACAATCAAAAAAAAAAAGTTGAATATCACTTTTTTCTAAAAAATTAAAGAATTTTTTTGAAAATTTTTCAAAATTGTGATAATCAAATTTTTTTTTAAATTATTCAAATAAAAAATATATATCAATAAAATCAAATGGAAATTTCGTTCAAAAAAATGAAAATGAAAATTGTGGACCCCACTTTCAAATAATTACCAAACTTTTTTTGTTTCTTATCTGATTGAAAGTGTTCTTTAGAATTTTCTCAAATTTTTTTACCTAATTAAAAAAAAAAAAATTTCTTGGGCCGTTTGTTTTCTTTTTTCATTTTTGAAGGTTTTTTTTTCGCTTTTCAATGTAGTTTTCGGAAAAATATTGATTTGAGTGATTTCTACTTTTCTTTTCTTACTTTTCCGAAAAAAAAATAAAATTTTTTCGACGATGAACACTTTTAATGTTTTCTCTCTTTCAATTCCATGGTTCTTCTAATATCTTCATAAATTTTTAACATAATTATGGATATTTGAAGATTAAAAGGCTTTTATTTTTAAATCCGTAACTATTTTTTGGTTGGGTAAAAAATTTGAGAAAAATCTGGGAAACATCTTTCGTCAGGTAAAAAACAAAACAAATTTTCAGCAAAATCAAAAGGAGCTAGGTTCAAAAGTAGTCGATTTGCCGTTGACTGCCTTATCGATATTAATCGGTACAATCCAGTTTTTAGTATTTGTGTTATAAACTGACAACGACAGTTGGATATTATTGAATTACATATTTTCGCTAATAATAAATTAGTATTTCTCAATTGATATCTTATTATAAAAAAATCATTCAAATATTACATAAAAATTATTTAATTCAAGAAACATATTTTCTTCAAAATTTCATTCTTGTTTTAAAATATTGATTTCTCACGATAATAACCCATCAGAGATTCAAAAATTTGAATCCAATAATTTATAAAATAACAGAATAAATTTTTAAAATAAGAAAGCCAATTTTCCCTCAAATAGTTTCCTCTGTTCAAAATGATGTCTCTTAAATCTAATTAGTTTGTTTATTAGAGTAGATCATAGTAATAATTTTATTATTTAAAATAAATTTGAGTTAGAAATGATTTTTAAAGTGTAACTAGTTATTTTCATTTCTCAAAAAATTTTGCATACAAAAATATACAACCACATTGAAGAAATTACAACAAAATTTAATAGAACTTTTAAAATTTTTTGAATATTTTCATACAGATCATAATTATTAGGTGATGGAGATTAAATGGTATGTTTTTTTTTTAACTCATTTTTTTTTTAAGGATTAAATATTTTTTTTTTAAATGTTACTCGATTTAAATTGTTACAATTAATACTTACAAGACAACATTAAGATCAGGTAAATGATTTTCTAATGTAAGCCAGGTTTTATCGCTAATGTGTGGTAGTGGTTTTTCATCAGGGTAAACTTCAATTTTCATTGTTTTGAGATTTATTCGATCGTCACACGATAATGCTGTGAGTAATTCGTCACTGAGTAAATTATAAGATAAAGATAGTTCTTGAAGAAATTGATACTGACTAATGGTTTTTACAATATCTAAAAGGAAATAAAAAAAAAATGTGTAAAATCAAAAATCAAATTAAGAACTTTTCTCACTAATTTTTGTAACCTTTTAATAACAATTCTGTTGAGTCATCAAGATGTAATTTTTCAGCATTTTTCAAATTTTCACATGTGTTAATTGACTGTAAACTACAACTTGTCGATATGTCATCCGTCCTTAACGATTTAAAAAATAATTCATCCGATGATTGCACTTGCGTAAAAGGTGTTACATCCAAATAAGAAAAATTATCAGAAACTGATAATGAATTAGTTAATGAAAGCATCTATAAAGAAAAATTTATCATTATTTTTAAAAATCTATATTTTATTAAAAATTTTAAACAAAAATTTTTATAACAAAAAATAATTTCCAAACCCTGACCCTAGTATAGAATTTATTAAACTTTTCTTGTCTCACTCGTGAAGATAATACTTTTCTTCATAGCACAATAAACTGAAGTTTATATTAATACATATGATCAATGTAGACTAAGCTTGAAAGAAAACTTGGTAAACAAGGACCTCAAGCCGTTGATGAAACCAATTGACGGAGAGCTTAGGGTAGGGGAGAAGGATTTGAAAGGATTGAATTAAAAAATTCAGTAAATGATAATTCCTAAGCAAAATCAAAAGCATGTGAGACCTTCCATTGCAACACTTTTGCTCCATACTAACAGTGTTCTTATGCCAATCCAATGTAAAATGTATTTAGAATTACCGGTAAAAGGCGATTGTAAGCAAGTAGGCCGTTCACGTGAATGTCCCTGACATGTTTGGAGAACAGGCGTACTGGATCACGTGTGCATTAAATAAAAATATTAATAGAAAGGTGAAATAAATATTTTTGAAGTGGTATTATAACGAGAACATGTAATTTCATAGTACTAATTTTGAATTTAGATAAATTAATAACTATTTATGGACAATTTCAACCTTTTTTAAAAGATCTCAAATAATTTTGTCCTATTGACTTGGTAGATCTTATCTTAAATAAACCTAATAGTCTTTTGCAAAATGTCCGACGACAAATTTAAAAAAAAAAAAATTTACTATCCTCAAATAATTTCAAAAAAATTAAAAATTACATCGATCAAAGTTATAAGTTGAATTGAACTTTTAGTGATAGATAATTACAACGAATTGTTTATTCTTCATCTATATATAATGATTTAATGTAATTTTATATTTATAATTACTCATTACAAAGTTAGATATTTCTTTTTTAAATGTCATAACTTGTATTACTATGTTTATAACTAGTATTTATAAAAAAAAACTTAATACGTCACATAAGTGCGCAATTTTATCTGATTGCGTCTAATGAGTCCTGAATACACGTGTGACTTGATCACGAGTATGCATAGAAAGTATAAAGCACGTGATTTTAATAATCAATATCAAACAAATAAGAAAAAATATTTTATATAAATGATTATAAATACATTTGAGGCTTTACAATCTACATTGATTTATTTACTTTAATAATGTAATAATGAAACAATAAATAAATAATACCTTTAGTATATATATTCATGTGTTAAGAAAAAATATCTTCCATAATGAATCTTTTTCTTTTTATAACATGTAAGTTTTTACATTTAAACTGTTATTAAATGGCTATGGTAAGTCATTTTACTGTTTAATAAGAGAAGAAAGATAAACATATAAATAAAAACTAAAAAAAATTTACATCACACTGATAGAAGGATTTCTTAGCATTTAAGGAGGATAGCCACTGTGAGGATCGAAAAAATAGGAAAAATTTTCGGGAATTTTTTGGACTGGGATAATGAAAGAATTTGGGGATCGGGGTTTTTTTTTTGTTTTATGAAGAATCCATTGAAGATTATTCTTCTAAATTTTGATTAAAAAATATCATGTTGTTACAAAGTCATAAGCATTTTTGTAGAGAATCAAATTAATTTCCCCCACCACAGTGGGATCTCTGGGTTCGTATTTATGCAAATTACAAATCCCACCAGTTCAAAAAAAGTAGTTTCGAGAAAAACGCGCGTGCAATGGTCATTTGACACGTTGTTACAAAAATGACTGTAACTCAAAAAATATTTGGAATTTTCATATAAAACTCTAGATGCATATTTTTAAATGTATAAATTTTGATTGAATAAATTAAGAAGATTTCTTTTTATTTAAGAAATAATTTCTTAGTATATATAATATTTCTGAGTATTTGTAAATAAAATTGTAAATTTACATACATGTCACAATACATAGTTAAAATCAAATAGATTTATTTTATGTCTACTCATTAATTTTATGTAGAATAAAATTTATGAAAGCAATAAAAAATTATTGATGAATTAAAATTTTGAATTGAGCTGAAGAAAAAAATATTGAAAAAATAGTAATTTGAAAAAAAATCAGTTTTTAATTTTTTTTTACTGTGTTGCACCAAATCAAAAAATTTGAAAAAATTTCTATGAACAGAAGAGTATAGTAGACGTTTTCTGATAAAGTTTTAGAGATTGCGTGTTTATAAAAACGCAATTAAAAAATGATTTTAATTTTATTTCTTCTGTTAAAAATTGGCTTTCAACTTAAGAATTTGAAATTTTACAATTGGAGAAAAAAAAAATAGGTTTTTTTATTATCTTGAAAACTAGATGAGATTAAGAGCTGAAATTTTCGTTGAATTCAGCATGGTTATCAGGCTGTACCCTTCATCTTTATTTGTACTTTCTCAAATATTTGAGTATCTCAGTGTAATTCAGGATTTATTCTAAAGCAATTCGAATTGTTGTGGCACAGCCACGCAGCTTGCTACTGGCGCCATTTGATTAAAAAAATTAAAAGATCTGTCTGATTAAATAGTTGATTTTTTTTAATTACTACTTTTCAAAGTAACAGACTGCAGTTATTTTTACGATATGTGCTTTTAATTTATAGGAGTATGAAACGGCTACCGAATTTCAAAACACACAGTAACTGCAAAATTTTTATACCTGATTTTTTTCAGTATTGCTGCATTTTTTAGAACTTTTAGACCTTAATTTTAAGTAATTTTTCTTAAAAATATTTATATTCAAGTATTTTTGGGGGCCGTAACAAAATAACCGAACGACAAAATAACCGTGGATAAAATATCCACACGACAAAATATCCAGAAAATAAATTTTTATAATTAATCTCTGAAAATAATTGTTAAATTTATAAGTACAAAAACAATTTAAAATAATAATACAATTGAGGAACTGAGTTTTAAAAGGGTATCTTTTCATTTTTGATTAATCGAGACAAAAAACTGGTTATCTTCAATTATAAATATTTTTATTGAACTTTTTTAATTTAGCTACAAAGTGCTATCGGTTATGGAGCTACAATTTAATTTTAGTCCCAAATCTTTATAATTCTTGAAGTAATTAATATCAAAAAGTTAAAAAAACTGCTCTTTTAAAATATGAAAAGATACTTTTTTGAAAATCAGCTCCTCAATTTCAGATTTCATAATAAATGTTGCACCTTTTTAACATGGTTTTTGTGTGTATTTATTCGAAAATAGGCCATTAAACGAAGCTTGTTATTTAGATGTGCCCTTTTTTTCATGGATTGTGTGTGTATTGATGCGAAATTTTTTGATTATAATATTTTATCGTTCAGTTATTTTAATATTTGGTTATTTCGTTACATGGTTGTAATGTTGTTCGGTTATTTTGTCCGCGGTTATCTAGTCACGGCACTAGTATTTTCTATTCATAAATCAAATTTTTATCAATTTAGCGTGCAAACTTTTTTTTAATAAGAAAAATTTTTTTAAATCTTAAAATTGTCAGTCACTGTGTTTTGAAATTGGGCAGCCGAAAATCTCTCAAATTATTCAGTGCTTTTTCAAATAGTGTAACTTTCTGTCAAGATTCATTTTTAAGCAATCATAAAAGAGCCATCGAAAAAACTCTTTGTTTGTCTTTCAAAAGGTCAACAGATTGCGCTGATGAATGTTAACAACAGTTCAGCAGCAATAGTTAAAAGCCCACACATCAAAGTTTGAAGTTCTGTCTTGCCCATGCTTCAATGATAAGATAAAATGACAGTAATTTATGATAATAATGACATTCGAACCTTGGAAAATCAAATAAAAAATTAACTGTTCTAGTCTTTATAACTTAATTGGTATGAACTTAATAATACTTAATGATTAATGCCTCATATTTGAAGAACTTATCATAAAGGAAAGGTAAAAAAAAATAATGTAACGTACAATTGAAATATACGAAAAATTTATTTACATAAAAACTTTAAAATGTTACCTATTTAACTGTTGCGCCGTTTTGTTTCGAAATACCCAATTAATAAAATTTAAATTGCAAAAAATAAAAAAACAATAGTATTGTCACAATTAATAAAACTAACTCAATAAATTCAATAATGAATCTATATAGCTAATTAATAAAATTATACTTGGATGTAAATGGCTTTTTGTGTAGATTTATTTTTTGCAAAAAGGTAAATGAAAGCGCAAAAAAAAAATTACAAATTTACGGAGAATTTTATTCATCCATAAGATGCACGGTTGGTGTAATCATCTTTTTAAATGTGTTAAATATTTGACGTTAATATATTCTTTTTTCTTTTTTGTTAGAATAAATCATTTAATTTTTTTTATGCATAAATATCGTTTATATTAATCAATTGGATTCATTTAATAATAATTTTCTTTCATAATACCATTCATTACAATATTTACATAAACATACATACAACTTGAAAAGATCAAACATTAATCATTCAATAATAAAAATATGTCGTTTGTTATTATTATAATTATAATAATTATTTCTCATTACTAATTTCATTTTTGTTAATCATTTCATGACTGCCAATTGTACTAACTTTGAGTTCCAATTATTAAGAGCAATATTTTTCTTCATTTCCTTAGTAAAATAAAATAAAATAAAATATTTATAATTTCCTCATTATTTTAGAATAATTCAAGTCAATTATATAAATGAAATTTAAATGGTTTAATTCTGTTACTAATTAATTATTATTTCTGATTATTAGTATATAAATCATTTCATATAATATACATTATTAAGCTCGTAAATGAATATCAGAAATAAACACATCAAATGTGATGAAAAAAACAACTTAAATTAACCCGTAACATCCAACCGTGGCCAACTTTGCTAATATTACGAATTAGCGGCAACAAATTTATCTAATTGAAAAGCTATCTACTTGAAAAAAGAGCCTGATATAATTACAGGCATTCATTATTTAAATACAAAATTTTATTTTTTTTTTTTATTATTATTATTTCATTATTTTTAGTACTTTGTTTCACAATTTTTTTTTTGTTTACAATAATAATTGTTATCAAAATTTGTATTGGTTATAAAATTGGGGATGTCAGCTTGCAATAAGGCTCAAAAAGTTACACTTGGTTCTTGCATATTTTACCATAAATAAAAAATAATAATTATAAATATCATTTATTATATATACTACTACCTTTATTTTTAGATATGACTTCATATGAAATTGTTTCTTTGTCTTTGTATATTATTTTTGACTTTCAGCTTTTTAAAAAACAAGAAAAAAAATATTTCTCTAAAAAATTTTAATTTTTTTTTACGTTAAAGCAATTACATGCTAAAGAATTGTTAGTCAATTTAATTTAAATTCTATTTTTCTGTTCTTCTACCAACAACTCATTTAACATGCGTCCAAAATTCAATCACACAATTTCATAGTAATTGTACCACAATAAAATAAAAATGTGAGTACGGTATATATTTGTTTATAATTAAAAATTTTTTAAATCCCTATTTAATCATTCATTTATATGATAATAATTAAACATAATCTTAATGGTTTATACAACACGTAATAAATGTGTTTATAATTAATTATTATTAATAATATAATTATTATTACTTTTCGTGTATATCATTATCAAAAAATGGCATTAACGAGATCTCAGTTATGAAAAAATCGTGCAAAAATTCAAATTATTAATTTTATAAACGCGATCCAACATACAAAAAAAAAATAATTAAAATTGACAAAGTTACTGAATTACATATAACATCTATGTTCTGCATGTTATTCTATGATCGCGATTATATCTATAAAAAAATTACGTACGTTTTATTTTGAAACTATACATTAATTATGATAATTATGTTTCTCCAATTGCTAAGTTAAACTTTATTGAGAAAATGTCTTATATAAAGCACCGTGAATAAAAAACATACAAATAAAGTACGCCTTGGACACATAAAAAATATGCAAAAAAGTAACAGGCCCAATATTTGTGCATTCCAGTTGCTAATATATATTTTTCATATTTTATTGCGGACGCTTGTTACTTTGCAATTTTATTTTTTTTTTTTATTCTTCTATTATTAATCAATTATTGTTATTGATATTAATTGCACGTACGTATAGTTCGTATAATCTCGTGTATATATGTATAAATCGTTTTATAAATTCACGAATATGTTTGTATATAGTTGCACATTTATTCAAAATGAATAATTAATATAAATCAATCGCAGTGTACTAGTATAATATAAAGCGAGCTTAAAATTTATATCACATCCTTAGTGTGTGCAGCAGTATTTCCTACGTCTACTTAAATGTATACAATTTATTTTTTTTTTTTGACTTTTTTTATAAATTTTTTTTACAATACAAATTTGTGTTTCTTCTATACTACGATGATATATCCGTTGCTTAATTTATGTTTCAGCCGAAAATTATTGCGCAGTCTGTCGTTGTGTTTTGTTGCATAATTGATCAAAAAAAAAAAATTCATGCTCGATTAAAAACAGGCATACAATTATTTGATATTGATCGATTTAATAATTTATTTATTTATTTGCATCACTAGTAACCAGTACTAAATGATGATGAATAATCAAATAAAATATAATGGGCAATAAAGTCAGTATTATTTGCAGCCACGCAAAAGTATTCAGCTAATATTAATGTAGTAGCTGTTTAATTGGCGAAATAATAATGAAATTAATAATTATAATAATAATAATGACAATAACAATAATATTAATCGTAATAGCAGCAACAGCCATAAATAGCAAGTACATAGTTACATTAATGATGAAAAATCTAAAAGATTAATCAGTGTTTCCACCAACCGCAGAAACAAGAGTACCACCGCCGCCTCTCGTGATGAGGCTTAATTATCTGCTATTGTCAGTGCATTGCTCGTGTTGTTAGATGAGTCGTCTCCGCTCTTTTTGGTGGTGGTGGTGGTGGCCGTCGTTTACTAGCTATAACATTAGCAATATTCATACTTATATTTTCATCAGCAAATCTCACTGTTGATTGTCGTCCTGGGCTTGAGGCGTACTCAACAGGAGCAGTTGGATCATTTGTGTATACATTCTCGTATAAATTATCAGCACCATAATGCTCTTGTACCCAATTAGAGACATTTGTTTCCCTGTAGTCTGCAATAGCCGGAGGCGGATCACGGAAACCAAGTACTTCGTGGGGAGTAGTTGTTGAATCTAGCTTACACTTTTGCGCAACTTGCCATTTTTTTCTCATAACTCTCTGAAGATCTTTTAAAAAATCACCGGGTGGCGCTTGGTCAGAAGCTGCCAACTTTTTCGGTGAAGTCAGTCGGGTGCTATCGGATCTTCTCGGTGGCATTGGCTTTCTTTGCGGCAAAGCTGGACTTCCTGGCTCTTGCTGTGGTGGCAAATTGAATGAAATCTTCTTTCCAGTTCCAGTCTTTGATTTAGGTGAGGTTGGAGGCTCTAGGATGGTTACCCGCCTCTGTGGTTGTGGACTAGCGGTAGCTTTCAGTTCTGCAAGGTACGGTGGAGTAGCGTAGTGACCGGAATTTTGCTTTAAAGCACTTCTTCGGATGGTATCCATGTTCGGATTAGGCCTGATTACTGGCCCACACTGCTGAGCAGCTGGATAAGTTCCGTAAATTTGATCTGAATTGTAGTTTTGTCGCTGAAGGCTGTTCTGTTGTTGTTGTGGTTGTTGTTGCTGTTGTTGTAGTTGCTGCTGCTGTTGTAATTGTAATTGCAGTTGTTGTTGTTGTTGTTGTTGTTGCTGCTGCTGCTGTTGTTGAGCTCCATAAGCTGGAGGTGGTACAAACGGTGGTGGTATTGCAAAATTCGGTGAACTTGGCATGAACGTCGGTGTGCTGGCATTGGATCCAGAATAAGAATCGTTTGCCGACATATTGGATGCGTGGTTATGACCATAGCCATTATTTTGTAGAGAAAGATTGCAGTTTTGATTTGGTGTCATGTTATTGTTATCATTAATCATTCCGTAAATTTGATTACCGTTGTTGCGTGTTGGTGTGTGAGTTGGTGTGCATTCCGGTGACAATGAATTTGTTGGGGTTGTCTGTTTATTAGGCCTGGCACGTCGAATGGTACCGGTTTCGCCAACAAGCGGACTTGGCGGTGGTGGCAATGAGACTAGGCTTAAAGATGATCCAGAAAAATCAGTTGTGTCACAAATTGGTAACTCACCAGGAGCTGGTGGTGGTGGTAATGAATCTAAGGACAGATTTGACCGGAACATTTCTGGTGGAGGAGGTGGCAGAGGCTCGCCGTCAGACTCTATTTCTTCAGTAAGTCTTGGGGGTGATGGCGGAGGCGGTAGAGAGGTAATCGAGTCCATCATACACTCTGGTATTGGACTAGTGGGAGTTTTAGGTTCTTGACTGTCTGTTCTGGAGAAATTCATGGGACTGACTCTTTCGCGAACTGGAGTGCCAGGAGGAATGGGACTGACGGGTGTGGCATTTCCAGATCTGTGATGTCTTTTTAAAGTACCAGACCCGTCAGAATCAGTGCCGCTTCTTCTGCGACTGTGTCTCCGTGTCAGTGTACCGGACCCTGAACTCGTGGGACTTGGACAAGAGTCTGGTTCGTCACGGACAGTTTCGCCTACTTCTTTTAGCTGTCTGGTAATGGAAGTTAATGGCAACTTTGGGTTCATTGAGGGCTTGCGTTTTATTGTACCTGTTGGGAATTCGCCGCATTCAAAGGCGACCTCGCAACTGCTCGGTGCTCCATCTGACAAGCATCCACTAGAGCTGGAGCTGCTGGCACGGCTGAGTCTACCATCATTTGTATAACTCTGTCGTTGATCGGAATTGTAACTCTGCCGCTGACTATCATACTGCCGGGAGTTGTCGGTCCCATTGTGCCTGTTAATTTCCGTAAATTGTCTGGCATTATCGTTGGTGGTATTGTACTGTGTCTGGTTGGTTGGTGGTACGGCGATTGAACTGACAGAGCAGGATCTAGCGTGCGCAAGAATATCCAAGTCTTCTTGTGCGAGTTCATCTACCAACGTCCTGTAGTTTTCCATCAGCTGTCGCCCGTATTTGGCCACTCTAACACCAACCATCCATCGCTCCAACGCGGCATTATCCTCTGCGCAGAGAAACTTTATGTACTTTGTTGATTTTGGCTGCTGAAGTCGTGGATGTTTAACGGCAAAACAAAAATCTGTTGGTGCTTTGTATTTTTTCTTCCATCCCACGCCGTAGTACACTTGGTTGACGTCTAATGTTGCTAAACACACAAGATCCCTAGCAGTTTTCGCCTTTTCTTTAGGCCAGTAGTAAAGACCGGAAGCACGTAGAATAAAGTGGTACTTCTTCCAGCCTTTTTTACCGTCTGACTTCAAGTACAGTGGACCCTCGACCTAAGCAACAAAAAGAAATCAAATGAAACGTTATTTCTATTACGAGTCATTCTGCCAACTCGTCAGCTTAAAATCTTTTTTGGCGATAAGCCCGGATGTTGACGTGACAAAAAATATTGAAAAGAAATGATAAAAAAAAATAATAATAAAAAAAAAAAAAAAAGAAAAAATGTATATATATATATATATATATATATATATATATATATATATATATATATATATATATATATATATGTATTTGGTATTACACTTGTAATTACCTCGGGTACTCCAACATTGCTGCTAGAAAAGAACTCCTCAAGCAAGATGTTCCTCGAATGGTCGTCGTACTCGCCTGTATTTCTGTCTGATTGACCAAGTAGGTACTTCTCGGGCGATAGAAAAAGTTGAGTTTTGTCTGGTCTCTCGACAAACAACAATTTATTCTTCGAGTCTCTTGTCCACAACAGTAGATTTTCTACCAGCAACTCATGATCCTCGTATACCCTCTCTGCAAATAGCATTAAAATGAAATTTTTTTTTTTTTTCGACTCTAAACAAGAGGTAAAGTAGCACTGATAAATTATGCTAAACTTGAATAAAAGTTTACCCATAAAAAGCTCAGGCAGATGCTCAACGACAGCCCACTTTGGATCCATCGCAACGTGGTTCTTATCTGCTAATAATCTACAAACATGAGCGACACTCATTCCTTCGTCGACAAGAAGACTTTTTCCGCTTCCATCCAATGTAAAAGCTTTGATAAAAAGTTTTTGAACACTGGCTTCCCGCATTTTCTCCAGTGCTAGTCGGATTTTTTCAGCTTTCGCTCTACTTGCTGCATCTAAAAAATAAAAAAAAAATTACAATTTTGATCATAAAAATTGCTTTTAATATTGTTACAATTTTTCAGTCAAGTAAGTTTACCCATTAACTGATGTGATTGCTGTTGGGGTGCCGTGTGCATGGCGGTCTGAGGTGGCTTGTGTCCTGAACCACTGCTGCTTGCTGAGCTCTCGCTTGACAACATCGACACCGTGTCCGAGAAGGCACTATCATTATCGGGACTATCGGTGCGCATACCTTTAAAGCAATAAAATTAAATAATAAATAAAAAATAGAGCAAAAAAAAGTGATGGTAATGATAATGAGATGGATCATTAACAAGTGCAATGAGTTGAAAACTCTACAATAGCAATTATTGATAAATTTCAAGCAAAATATAGTGACGATGCTGCATTATAAATAATAAATACAAATACAATAATACCTCCATCAGTTTTTCCAATGTCATTGTTGTCTCCAGTGTTGATTCTTCCACTGTTAGGTCTTCCAGTTCGTTGCGTATCTGGCGCCGGAGTAGAAGCAATGTCCCCATCACATCGTCTCTCCAACGCGCATAGTTCCCCGAGGATCGCGTCCAAGTCGACATCTTGGGAGTCTGTAAAACAAACAATATTGCTGTTAGACATCACGTAATCTAGACGTGAGTTGAATTTCATTTATATAATATAATCTAATACAATAATATTGTCAAACAAGCAAGTACACGGACACTGATCGTGATGAGTAAGAAATAAAATAAAATACAGTGTAATTAACACCGACGATTTATCACTTATGATGAAAAGTTTGTTAAAGAATTTATGACACATGTAGTTAAACCAGTTTTACATTAATGAGTTGGGCATTTCTTCCATGGGCTATCGAATGAACTAGAAATACTACACATAATTATTGGCTTGCTGCCGCAAACTCGTATAACATAAAATACCAGATCTTTTTCTCTCTTTTTGTAAATATATGTACACTCTCGTTCTTATTGCAAATCTACTGTTGCTTAAATGAAATAATCATTTTGTTAATTTATAACCATTCGTATTCATATGGAGCGTGTATAAATTGATGGGTATATATTTATATGCCGAACGAAAACAATTAATCGAGTACCAACTGAATATCCCTATAGATGATATCTATTACACGTTATCAAATTAATTTCCTCATTTCAAGCTATAGCTACAGCCGTGAGTAAACAGTTTTGCGTTAACGGGCTGTTGAATCAATAAATTATATTTTCACGTAACGTTGTTTTACGCCTTAGTTTTGTTATCACTATTATTGCGTTTTGTAATATTTTCTGACTGAATATATTCTAAGATTTTTTTACAATTTTAAGGTAAAAAAAATATCAATAATCGGATATTCTATAGAAATTTATTGAATAGATGGAACGTGTTGTGTATACAACAGATATCGTAGTCGCTTCAGTCGGTACGTTAATTAACGAAATTTACTTTCAAACAGTATTTATTTGACGGCGTTAAGCTATTTTTTTCTCCAAAACTAATATATTTTTATGATACACGACAGCAAAATTAATTTACCGTATTTTAATGAAAGTTGAAGAGAAATTTAAAATGAATGAACAAATTGAATGAAAATAGATGAAAGTAAATTCGAACTTTGATGTCGATTGCGTTTGAATAATGATTTTCTCTGATGCAGAAATTTAAATGGATTCGTACATATACATAGTAGTATAGAGCATGTGTAATTTTGTTACATACAATGCGATGATATGATACAATTTTTCAGTCGATAATGTTTTAATGTCAGTGTTCTATGGCCAAATATTTGGAGTAGAATAGAGAATCTAATGGGAGTGAAATGACAAAGAAGGAGAGATTGAAATTTATTACTGGACATAGCACGTTGCAAAATGAGCTGGAAGTGAAGGCGTTTAATTTCATTGAGTTTGCAAACGTGCTCTGGGCATTCGGGTTTAACTGACTAGTGTATAAGTAGAGCGTGGGTTTAAACTTATAACGCTTCCACTTTACTACACATATCAAACATGTAATTCGCATAATATCCGAAGATAAAGTCTCTTCTGGGTGTATTTTAGAGTAAAGTTGATTTGAGGCTATCCACTCTTCATACTTCATACATCCATCTATTTCAGCTCACTGAATTATCATCAATCATAATTCATGAGGATAAAAGTTGATGACTCAAAACTATGCAGATTAAATTAAATCATATAGTATTATAATATAAACTATTGATAAAATTTATTCTATGGGATATAATAATAAAATTAATACCTAATATCATATACATGTTATACTCCAGACCCACACAGTAAAAAATTTTTCGTCATCGTGTTGAGTGTTAAAATTTGCGTGTACACAGAAAAAAAAATTTACTAGAATTAAGTAAATAATTTTGAAGAACTTCATCTTTTTGGTTTGAGTAAAAAAATTCTTAAACTAAGAAAATTTTCTTGGTTTAATTAAATTTTTCTTGATTCAAGAATTTTTCGTCTTGATTCAAGACAATGAAACTTTTCAAAATTATTTTCTTGGTTCAAGAATTTTTTACTTGATTCAAGTTAATTTTTTTTTTCTGTGTAGAATATTACACTCTAGTGTGTAGAATTTAACATTCTCATGTGTTGATTTAATGATTTAACACACTAAAATGTCAAATTCTACACACTAGAGTGTAATATTCTACACACAAATTTTAACACTCTACACAATGACGAAAAATTTTTTACTGTGCAGAAAGTCAGCTATTTTTTCTTTCGAGAGATATTTCAAAATATTGCACACAGAAAAAAATGTTTATTTGAACCAAAAAAGATTTAAGTTGTTTTAAAGCGAGAAGGAATTTTATTGAGAAATATTTTTTCTTCGAATTTTTGAATTAATAAATTAAAATAGTTAAAAGTCGTACATTTTTAAATAACATTTAATTCTCCATAAAAAGACTGATTCATTTCTACATCATGAAAAACAATTATCTTTTTTTTTTTGATAATTTTATTGAAAATTTAGAATTTTTCAATTAAACAAATTATTATTCAGATAAAAACAATACATAATTCGAAAGAAATTGAATTCTTTACAAAAAAAAGTCTACATTTTGTAATAAAATTTTTCCTTCAAATATTATTCAATTAGAAAATTTATTATAGGTTCAATTTTAAAATTGAATATTTGAAGAAGTAAATTTATAAAAAAATGTAGAGTGTAAAATTTTGTTCAACACCGTTTTTAGCTTTTTTTTTCAATTTTTTTCAATGAATAATACGAGTTCAACAATATTTACAGTATATGTTTAGAACATCAAAGTAATCAATTTTGTTCTATCTAGTTTAATATTTGTATTATAAATTAATGCAATTATTTTTCCTATTTAATGATATGACTCTTTTTGATCTTAATAAATACTTATATTAAGCATATCCGCGACAATACGATGACGATTTCCAGTTGGAATGCGAGATAACTCGAGAGAATGGTTGGCGGTGATGTGACAACAGAGAAATGTCAGTGGCATTCATATTAAGTTAAACTATTGTAATCAGGTGAATGTTTAATTTTTCTCAATTACTTAACAACTTCTTTTTAAATTCATTAATCTAAATAATTATTCAGTTACCTGTTTACTCTATAATTTAATAAACTTTGTTGCCGGTATAAGACAGTTATTAATAGAAAACATCAATTTAAAAATAAATTTTCAGTGTTTACCGCTATGTATGACAAATAGACGGTATAATTAAGTAGAGGGAGCAGTTTACATTAGTGTAGCTCGATTCTTTTAAATGAAAATTCAAGAATAACATAAAAAAAGTTTGGTTTGTATTCTCCAGACGTTCTTCGACTGGCAGTAGGCTATCATGAGTCACCACAGGTTGTCTGATGTATGGTTATAACGCGTTTCTGTTCTACAATTACGTCGACGACTCCTAGTGACAAGGAACGAGTAAATGTTTTACTTTTTGCTATACTTCAGTATAATATAAGCAAAGCCTATATATAAATATAAATCTGCACGGGTTTTACCCACAACACTACACGTTTTAATATATCTAACTCCAACTAACAGAAGAAGATATTAGCTAAAGAAGTCGTCAGCTTAAATTTTATTTTTTTTACATTTTACAATTTTTTTATCTTTTATTTTTTTACGATCTTATTTATATTTTAATACTACAGTCAAATAAAACAATAATGATAAAAATCTAATCAATGTGATGTATACCTATGGGCTTAACAGAATAATAGCCAAGTATACTCTCGTTACCAAAGTAACCAAGCATTTTCGAGTGATTGATTCGTATCAAAGCTGGTTTGCACTACCCAACTGCTGCACTAATAAATCGAATGCAATACCAACAGCCAACTCTTGTTGATCAGTGGTACAAAGCACCATCGAAAGCTATAGATACCATTAAACTCGTGATCAAAGCATCCAAGTGTAAGACTTTTATCCCAACATCCGTATTCGCCTCGTATCTCTTGATATTAATTTTATTTTATTCCATGTATCTTCACACCTTACACTTCACGTCATAGTAGTAATAATGTTTCACCTCTTTTCTTCTCACAAACTTCAATCACACGAATTAAAATCTTATCATATCAATCTCTACGTACAGATGTATGTACAAAAAAAAAAAACAGAAAAAAGTAAACAAACATACTTGCGTCAATTTGATAAAAATAATTTTTTTTCTTTCTTTTTTTTTTTTTTTTTATATAAAACAAATACTGAATTTGATTATTTTTTTAAGAAGGAACTGAGTGAGGCGCGATGTTAGTGGCGCGTGCGATCAAACTCGACTAAAGGCCTAAAAGGTAAGAGTCCCCCGGTTTCTCAACTCGTGTTTTCCATGCGCCTTCATATGTATGTATGTTTATATATTATGGACATTCATGTGTGTATGGCTCATCAGTGAACGCGTTTTATACGGCTCTACAGTTAAATTGCACTTATATTTAAGTGAATGTCTTAAACTAACATATTCAAGGATTGTTTTTGCTTAAGTTCTTATTGTACACAAATTTCCATACAAATTGAATTTTATTTTAACTAACGTGACTGTGAACTCTAAAATTCATATAGTACCCGATGTGAGTTTAGATTTTAATAACTATTCTAATAATTAAATTCTACACAGAAAAAAAAAATTTCTTGATCCAAGAAAATTATAAGAAAGACTGAAATTATTTTGGAGCAAGAAGAAATTTTCTTGGCTTAAAAAAATTTAACTTCGTTCAAAAAATTTTAACTTCATTCAAGAAATTTTCAGTCTTCCTTAAGATTTTCTTGATTTAAGAAAACTTACCCTTGACTCAAGACTTTTTTTCTTTCTGTGTAACAAGTCCGTTTTACACGTGAGATAAAACTTTATTTGGATGAATATAAGTCATTGTCGTTAAGAAAATTAATTAAGATGTCTAATATATACGCTCAATGCAATAAGAACTTAAGTTTATTGATATTAGTTGAGTAACTTTTAATTGTAAATAGAAAACAGTGTTGCTCATAAGTACTCTATTAGTGAGGAAGTGGATTAACGCATTTTAATTAAACGTCATTGTTAGAAATGTAAGAAAAAAATGATGCGTTTAGAACAATACTATGACGTACAAAAATTGTTGTTGATTAAAATGCAAGCGGTTATTGATACTAAATAAGGTCGTTGATCTATTTGACAATTGTGTAAATCGAACTGTTTAATGACCTCAGTTTTATGGAGAAAAAATACCGTGTGTAATTTTTTTATAATTTTTATTCTATTTATTTATGAATTAATATTTATTTATAGTGATTTTATGAATTATAAGTAAAAACTATGATATTTTAGTAAATGGTTTAAGTTTCAAAATAAAATAGCTATTTTAGAAAAAAATAAATATACTATAAGTTTTTTTGGCAACACAGTCCTGAATTAAAAATTAATAAATAATAATCAATAAGTAGCATCCTTCAAACTCTTAATACACTCCTGCATGTAATTAAAGTCTTAAAAAACTTTTTTTACTCTTGTTAAACTTATTAAATGTCAATTCGTTACAAAAATAATGAATACGTGTTAATTAATTCAACATTAATTAAAATTTTGATTAAGAAGGTTGATAAAAAACGATAGTTATATTCAAATTTTTTATCACGATTAAAAGAAATGCGTAGTAAATCTAATTGAGTGGGAGTGTTGAAAATATATTTAGAATACTTTAAAATAGTTTGTGATGTTAATAACAGATGCAGTCCTTTATTTCATATATGATATGTGAAAAAATTTCTTTCTATGATTTCATTGATCCTAGTAAATACCTAATCTACTAATGATGGTGTGAAAATTTTTATAAGAGCTGTTAAACAGAAAAAAAAATTTAATTGAATCAAGTAAATAGTTTTGAAGATTTTCATTTTTTTGATTTGAGTAGCAAAATTCTTGAATTAAGAAATTTTTCTTAGTTTAAGTAAATTTTACTGGATTCAAGAATTTTTCGTTTTGATCCAAAACAATGAAACTCTTCAAAATTATTTTTTGGGTTGAGAATTTTTCTCTTGATTCAAGTTAATTTTTTTTTACTGTGTAATAATGCTTTCTTGATAGGATTTCTGTTGAGCTAAAATTTTTAAGTGTATAATACTTTTCATATAATTAATAATAACTGTCAGTTTTTATTACAAAAAATGTATAAGAGCTTGAAGATGAAATTCCTCGCTATTAACAAAATTACGATTAATGATTGAACCGTAATATATGAAAAATTATTAGGATTCAATATTATTCAAGAAAAATTCTTATCCTTATTCCGTGTCAAAATAGAGTTGATTGAGTATATGGGGTAAAATTTATTCTCCTTGAATACGGAAACAGCCATTCATTAAATAAATTGAGTATTTTTACATATTATATATGGATAACGACCACGTTGTCATATTTTATACGACTATTTCGATGAGTATTGACATCAGTAAATCAAACAACTAATATATTCCAGAACGAGTGATATCTACTTATGATTGTAGTGTGATGTATGAAAAATAAAATGTCACATATCAATTCTATCATCACTATTTGGAATTGGTTGCAAAAGTTGTCAAAAAATATTCATTTAAAATTTTAAATTATAGTAATAAATTTTGTAATTCAAATGTCTAGTTTTATCTCTTAGAGTTGTAGTAGTAATTTACATTAATATTTTATAAATTACATAATTTAATAGTAGTATAAATTATCAGTATTTGCACAATTTTTTAGTGACATTAATTTATAAAATGTCAAGTTTTTCTAATTTTATTGTCCGCTGCTATCATTTTTGTATTCTTATTATCATAAGAATATTAACAATATCTTGAATGTAAACAGTGTTTACATATTCTTTTTTCTGTTCAGCTGACGGCGTATTATATCGAGAATTTCATGTGCTATGTTCTCTCTCTTTTTCAGAAGATAATATAATCTAGTGTATAATAACAATAACAATATATATACTTCGAATAAAAATATGTATACTTCCTGCATGTTTTAACTATTGACAGGCTGATAATTCTTTTTGAAGTATACATTGATTGTATTTTTCGTAAAAAAAGAATGTAAATATAATAAAGAATGTTAAAAAATTTTCCTTGAGTCCTTATCATATCATTAACATTTTCGAGGTAGCCAAATAGTCAAATTATTACATAATAATAAACGAAATTTGAAGCATTAATATTTGAAACTACTAAAAATTTATTATCAATGCTAAAGTTGACAATAATGAAAACTAAAGTTACTAATTGAAGTAAATATATATGAATGAATTCAAGTCATTATTTTAATTCAATTACTTATTAATGGACCAACTTTTAAGCTTTCATTTCATTTTTCGCAGTTATAAAAAAAGTTTTTATCTTATGAGGTAAATTTTATTTTATACACATGGCAGCGTAGCAAAGCGGAAAGAAAGCCATATTTAATGCTTAGAATCGATTCAGCAGTTGTCATAAGGGCAAAAAAAAATAATAAAATGACTACCGTTTGCAAAAAATTTTGCCTGGTGTGGCGTAAAATTAATTAAAAGGACACGTTATTCGATAGGTAAAATAAAATTGAAAAAAAAAAAGAAAAAAAAATGTAAAATCTATGACAAGAATTTTTGATTAGCTGCTATTGACACCTGGTAGTTATTACATACGATGAATAATAATTAAAATTTTGAATAAAAAAAATTTATCATCACAATGATTCATTGTTAATTCATCCGACAAATTTTTCTTTCAATATTGTACAAAAGTAAAAAGTACATTGAAGACAAAATAGCTATTGATTAATTCAACGAAAATAACTAGTAAGATGTACGGCGGGAGGGCCACAAAAAAATAACGTGACGAAAATTAGAGCGTGCATCAAGATAAATTACGAAGATGACAATGTCGAGTTAACGAATGATATTGGCCCTGGAGCGAAATTCTCCCGTGCGTTAATTAACTAATGAAGCTCGAGACCTGCTGACTTGATACTATATATTGTAATAATTTGTCCTCGCAGTCACGCGGCTTGCACTTGATATCACGTGCTTATGGTACTTACATGGTAAATCTTCGGTATACGCTATCCTGATGGGTATATTATGTATTTTGACGATTACTGTAATTATAATTATAATAATAAGGGGAAATAATGATGATAATGATCATTATAATGATGATAATAATGATATGAGGTAGATATAGTGTTGACACGAACATGACAGACCAAGAAGATATTAATCTTGTTATGTTTTATATCTCACCAGTTGTCATTTATTTTATTGATAGACGTAACGATTCTCGCAAACTGGAACTTATAAACCTATACGAGTCCGAAATTTTATTCGTTGTAATAAAAAAAGTTATTTGATCAAATCGATGTAATAATTTCATATTTCAACAGTTACTGACCATATAAAATAAGGTATCGGCGGGTAATAAGGCCAAGCTAAGGAAGATTTTGAAAAAAATCGAAAATATTGCATTTAAGTATTGCAATGTATCATTAGTTTTTAAATTAATACATTAGCCATAAAATATAATGGAGTAATGGTAATTTTCATCATAAACCAACACAAAATTAAATTTTTTCAACTACGGTAGGGTAATAAGGCCTGCGGGTTACACATACTGGAAATAGTTATACTATACTTGATAAAATTGGTATTAGAGATCAATCATCACTTAAATTGAGCAACAATACTCTTTAAGATGTTGATAAAAAATAGAACAATGATTTTAAATTATAAAATATAAAATTATAAAAAATGTTTACTATTTACTCAAATCGTTTTATAGGAATTCTTCTGCAATACTTTAGCATATGACGGTTGATGAAATATAGAAGACAAAGAACGTTGTATCGAGACTCTATAAACTTGTAGCGACATTTCTATGCTAGAGCTTCTACTACAGAAGTCTTTAGCGGAAGCGGTTATTTTAAATAGTATTTCTATCACTTAGGCCTTATTACCCGCGGGTACCTTAGATTAGGCAATGCCTTTAGTAAATAATAATCAAGTTACTCCTCTTGTTTTAACTCAAAATTTATAGTGGAATCAATGTCAGATTATTATGAAGAATTTAAAACTTTGTAGTTAAATTACACTATTATTTTATTTTATTTAAGAAATAGATAAATATCAATAAAATATTTTTTAAAAAATGCACCAATCGTTTTTTAAATTTACTACACGTGAAATGAAAAAAAATTTTTTCCATAACAGTTTATTTGTTAAGAGAATCCTTAAAGTTATCAAATTTCAGTTAATTTCAGAATTATGAGAAATCTATGCAGTTTTTTTATAAGAACATTTTGTTATTACTGGTTTTTTTTTTTAAATGACGAGATAATATTTATTAATGCGCAGATGTTTTATCATCTATATGGGATAAACAATTTACATTGATAATTTGCTGGTAGAAATGACCTATTAATATAATTTAAGAAAAATTAGAAATATTTTTAAATCACTTTATCTAAGACAGCTAAAAAATTAAAATATTCAAAAGTAGCATATGATATAAAATAAAACTTTAATGCAGAACTTATACGAAGAAAATGAGAGCGTAATTCTGAGTGAATTGGTTCTGAGATTACTCCCGTGTGAGTATGAAAATAGAAGTAGATGTTAGAGTGCAGCAAGAACGAACAGATTGTAAAATTGAGAAAGAGAAAGAGAAATAAGTTTATAGAGAGTACGTGGTGAATTGATACTTCTATGAGGAAACTCAAACTTTAACTCATATGCCAGCTAGTGAAGTGTAACTCCCGCAGGGTTCTAGCAATTTCTAACCTCAATCTATTCCATGTGGTCGCTTCAAGGTAAAAAGAAACAATTTCTCAAAGGGAATAAATTAGCGAGATGAGACGCGTACAAGTTGGATGGACTAGGACTAGCTGTGGGCTAAGCGCTGAAGCATATAGTACAGGTGATGGCTTGCCAAGTTGAGAAGAGGAAACTAAACGGGACGTTGCCAGCTGGAAAATCAACCCAGAAAGAGATATGAAAGACGAATGGCGCTCGAGATCCATGACAAGTCTAAGTGCAAATGAAAATCTAAAAAGAAGATGAACGTGCTATGCAGAAATATCATAGATGGAAAAATTACTCTACTTTGGCATTTTTATTGGCATTTAGTTTTTTTTTTCCTTACATTGTATGACGAGTGTTGCTCAGAAAACACTTAATGTAATATTAAATTCCTGTAGGTGAAGAAAAAGAATTCACTTTGGTTTTGCTTTGTCTTGTTTTGGATTCCAGCTCCATTAAAGAGGCTGTCACATCCGGATATAGGGTGACTTAAATGTTCCGACAGTCTCTCGAAACGGATCTTTGGTGTGGCAACCAGTCAGATATGCATTCAGTTTCGCCAAGTGCCTCAAGGGGTGAATGTTCTCTGCTCTAATCCATAAGACGTTCTACTTATACTTCTCTACTTCTCTGTTCTAAGGTTCATCTTACAACTAACAATGAAATGGTCTAATGTCATGATGCAAGGATTCGCCTCGCCGCTATTGTTCACCATCAAGCCTCAGAATGTAAGACTAAGTGAAAATTCAATCATAAAGGATGAAGGAAGTGTGTCCTGAACCGTAACCACGTCATGTTCACCATCATTCAACGTGTACTTGAGTCTTGAGTATTATAACATACAATACCTGTACCTACATTGATACCCGTGTTTGACTATTGCAATCATAATCATAATCAGTAGGCACTTATACAAGAATTAATCAAGTGCACTGACCACTATTCAATGCCAGAGATTCATACGTGAGATGAGAACACTGAGATATCACATGTGCATTGAGAACCATGATATTATTTATGGAGGAAGATCGATCAATTGGTTTGATCAAGACGTCGATGAGAGAGACATGTCAAGTTGATACGAAGCACTGACGAAGATACTGAGTGTACAATATACCTGAAAGTACGCGTGAAGCCTCATTTATCTTATCTTATCCTGTTCTGTTATATTCAAGCATCGCTCATGATGGATAATACATAAAACTACGGTATACATGAAATTTAAGATATCCTTAAGGTATATACATTTTAAACGCTGGTAGCAATGTACATATTTTATTCGCAATAAAATTAAATTATGATAGTGATAATGACACTAACTTTGTAGGCTTTACTTGAAATAATTTAATTTTTTTTTTATTTTTTAGTTTGTATTTTCGATTTATGAAATTGAGGTTTAAGGTTTAGTTACTGTATTTATTTAAAGAAATATCGCTCTTTGTTTACTTGAAATAATCCAAGTAAATGTTACACCAAAACTGTCACTTAATAGCATTGTACAAACATTAAAAAAGTGACTCATTTCCGGTATGATAAATCGTTTTTAAGACAACTTTTCTCGAATAAATTATTATACAGTAAAATATCTTTTGATCCTATGCCAAGTTAATAATGTTTTCAGATTTTATTTTCAAATGCGGGATTACCATTTTCAAATCTACAAACTTACTCACTCATAACCAACCAGCAAGAGAATAATTTAACATTTAACACAAACAAATTGTCTTAGCAAGAATGTTTTTGAAGTTATATTTTACAATTTTTGAATATTCCATTTACAGTTTTAATTACTTTAGTTGAATAACTGAAATCAGCAGTAATTTAAAGCCGCATCGAAAGTTTTACTGGTGTTTTATCAATACAAAATTGTCTTTAAAATTTATTATCTCAAGAGGTTGGAGCGAAATTTCTGCTGACAAGAAAATTGCAAGTTTAAGTGACGAATCGAGATGTTCGCGTCGGCACTTGCGCTTAATTTATCAATCTTCTTTGATAGATCCTCATACTTAATACTTAGTTGGTAGATAATAAATTTTCAATATTATCAACTTTAATTTAAAACATCAAACATCACTTAAAGTTATAGCTAATTCTATCATTATTTTTTTTTTTCACAACCGTTATTTATTTATTAAAATATCAGTTAGTTTCATGACCAACAATTATTACACTAAAAAGAACGACGTCAAGCTAACTGGTATTAATTTTATTATTATTGTTATTGTTATTATTATAGAGTTTACTCGGAGTATAAATATTCGATTTTCAATTAAAACATTTTACCGATATATTGAACGAAAAAAAAAAAAATTTAATTACAGAGAAATTTAGGGGAACTATTTCAGAAAACCACAAAAGCAAATAAACCGATATAAATTTATTATATAGATTGTGGCGCATCAAATGTGAAATAGAATTAGTTTATGAATATTTAACATTTAACAGAACAATTATTAATTATAATGAGTCTTTGGACGGATATGCCGCATAATGAAGTTTGCGGCGTATCAGCAACATAGAGCGCTACACGGAAGAAATGGTCGTTTGATTGCTTGCGACGTAAGCCAAAGTCTGATATGGAACATTAGTCGCACCAAGTTATCAGTGAGTTCCCACACAAAGTGCTTCATACATAGTATACTGTACAAGTGATGCGGTGATGCAAGCATGAACCACATACATGCACACATTATGTGATATCTACATCCCTTGCTCCTATTTCACTGCTGTATATTGTAGTATGTTACACATTTCTTACACTATGATACATATAAGCCAAGACAACATATTATGCATTGCCAAGACGCAGCTTGTTATCCGATATCAGAATCATAAAAGAGTCAGGGTAACCGTAACTTCTTGTCAAGCAGCGGCTCTAAGGGTTGAGAAAATAAAAAACAGTCACAGATTCCTTGTTACCCGCAGAGCTACTTGGGAAAAAAAATGGTAAAAAATTTGATAAAGTTAACAACAAAGGCCCTCATAGTGGGAAGGAATTTTTCAAGTGTACACAGAAAAAAAAATTACCTTGATTCAAGAGAAAAATTCTTGAACCAAGAATATAATTTTGAAGAGGGTAATTGTTTTGAATCAAGACGAAAAATTCTTGAATCAAGTAAAATTTCCTTAAATCAAGAAAAATTTCTTCAAATCGAGAATATTAAGCTCTTCAATATTATATACTTGATTCAAGAAAATTTTTTTTCTGTGTAGAGCTTTTATTTTTTGAGTTGATTCTATAGAAAAATAGATGTAATTTTTTGGCAAATTCTACATAATCTAAAAATTTATATTCAACAGCTAAAAGTAAAAATTTAGTTTACGTTGAAATTGTTTTAAATTCTATCCACATTGGTGATAAACTTTTTTTTTACAAAAACTTTTAATGGAAAAACGGCAAGCGCTAAGATAAGTACAATAATTTATATGTTTAATATTAATCCAGTCACGTGAAAAATTTTAATATTTACTTATAGCAAGTATTCTACACATTAAAAGATAAACTCAATAACTCAGATTTTTAATGACAAAAGTACTTAAAACACTGGACCATTTTTATAGAATCGTTAATATAAACGGATGGATTTGAACATAAAAAGTATGAAGTTTTTTGTCGTAAAAATTTATCACAAACTCTAGTGTTTCTTGCGAGTGTATATGCATACTTCTAATAAGGTACAGCAGCTTTTTATATAAAAGACTTAGAACTCTATGCCACGGGATAAAATAATTTTTTATTTTTATTTTAAAAATAACTGGCTAAGCGATCACCACTCATAACTTATAATAACTGGTAATAAGCCGTGGAATTCACGGCGCTTATCTCAAAAATATGCCTAGGGCAGCTATACACTTGAGCTTAAGCACTAAACCAAGTTCAAGATGCAACTTAATTTAATGCACTGTGAAATGAAAGAGAACATGAGAATGTGTGTATGATTGATTCAATCTTTAAGAATATTAAGTATTAAATATACCACATTTTTTAATATAAATATAAATGTGTAGATGATTACGATTATAATTATTGTTTATTATATAAATTTAAATCTAAGTAGTGTGGCGTCTTGTTGGTGGAAGTTGCTTATATTGAGTGAACCGTTTAATCAAATACGTCGGGTGTATGGATCCTCGCTGGTCGACGCCGAGTTTTTGCTTGTAACATTCTTTTTCCATCTATACCAAGATGCTTAAGTCGAACCGAGTGACGACAGTCAGTTAAGATTTGTCAGTTTAGTTATCCGTATGCTGTCGTTATCGATTTGCTTTTGTAAATACACTGTGAAAACTTCTACGGTTGTACCATCTGGGAATACTTTTTTTACTTTTAAACTTCACCCTTTTTTGTCGTCATACCTTTTGTTTTTGTAGCTTTTAGTGTGCAGTAAAGCGAAAGTTAAAATCTCTTATAATTGAATAAGAAAAAGCTTGCGGTTTTTAATTCTTTACCAAAGAAGTTAAGATAACATGTACTTGCTTGATAGCTTGTTTGATCAATATATCCTTTCTTCTTTAGGAGAGAAAATATTTTTACCATTCATATTTTCATGAAAAAATCATTGTCCATTTTTACTTAAAAATTGGTCTACTATTTGAAAAGAATAGTTTTTACACAGAAAGAAAAATTTCTTGACTGGAGAACAAAATTCATGGCTCAAGAAAATTTTCGGGTGCCTGAAGGGAGACCGAAGTTATGTTGGCCGGAGTAAAAATTTTTCTTGAAATTCTATTCTTGGTGGAAGTAATTTTTTCTTAATTCAAATTATCATAAATACTTGATAAAATAAATTTTTATATTTGACCAAGATTTTTAGATACTTTAGGGAAGCAGCGCCACCTACTTCAGCTGAGACAAAAATTTTCTCACCTTGAAAAAATTTTTCTCTTGAATATTTGATGCCCATTTTATATTATTTTAGCGTACAATTATACATATTGATTGAAAAAACTGATTCAATATTATTTGATCTTCCCATTTGACATGTTAGTCAATAAAAATATTAATGAAAATTTACTATTAAGATATTTAATTTTTTGGAGCAAGAGAGAAATTTTCTCAAGGCAAGAAAATTTACTTCTATCAAGAACAAAATTTTTTGGAGCAAGAGGCTGAATTTTCTCAAAACAAGAAGATTTTCTTGACTTAAATAAATTTGCTTGGATCAAGATACGTATTTCTTAAAGCAAGAGAATTAATTTGTTAGAATAAGTGAAATTTCTTGTGTCAAAAAAATTTTTTTTTTCGCTCAAGAAAATAATTAGGAAGAAAATATTTATTTTCTTGGCTCAAGTGAACCTTTTTTTCCGTGTACTAATTGTAATGTTATTGATAATGTTTTTTCGTGCATACATTCTATTAAAACATCCAATTACAAAATCAGTTATTTATAAATTAACAACCGATATATATGTAACTACATCAACGCAATTATTAATTATTCATAAATATGTGTATATTGCCTCATCTATAAATAATCAATATTGATTACTTGAATGTTATGAACGAATCATGTTAAATACAAACATCCATGTTAACATAATGAGTATTAATGCATATATTTTTGTAAATTCATTATGAATTTAATGTATACGATACAAAAATTAATTTTAATGAAACTGTCGAAATAGTTAATAGAAATATCGAACTCTAGCTGTTTTAATATATGTATACGAGAAAGGTCATTGTAATCAAGTATTTATTGAAATTTACAATTTTCCAGAATGCTAATTATTTCATTGTTTTAGTAATGAATGGGCGGATACACGGAAATAATTTATTTCTGTTAAACAAAATAATTCGTTGAACAAACGAATTTATATTTAATTTGTTTTTAATGAGAGCGAATGATTAAAAATGTAGAAAATATATTGGCCAGTCTGTAAAAGACGTTGATGAAGTCACGTCGTTAAAACGTGAGACGATTTTATCGGAGTAAAAGAGTGAGTCTTTGGATAAATAATCGAGGACGAGCAGAGGAATCATGAAATCACGAGACCGAGAGTAAATAATGTAAGAAAGAGAATAAAGAGAAGTAAAGCTAAGTAGAAGTAAAAAGTACGATTGAGACACGCGTTAAAGTGGCGCGTTTTGTTGCTAAAGTAGACGCCGATCGGAAGCTGGAATCGCTAAAAAACGTATTACTAAATAAAATTAAACTAAATGAAAAATGAAGAAAATGAATAAGAGGGTGGAAGTTTGTTGAATTATCGACGAGGTTTCACCGCATACCAATACAAACTCTTTAGCTCATACTGATACTAGTTTAACAACGCGCATAAATCCCCCGATACGACGTGAAAGTTTTATCATTTTTTATAAACAATATATGTATGTTCGACAATGCACACGTACAAGAGTCGAGAGGCCGAGCTTTGAGATTAAAGATAACCAGTTAACCAAGTACAATCGATCCCATCCCCTAAGGCGATTGGCTATGGTACTGTGACTTTGGTTCACCGATGCTGAATCAGAGGTAAATGAAATTTACGGGCTAAGCAAACTTAAAAATTCCAACAATACTATTCAGAGATTGTCTATATAACGATACAATACCTGCTGGCTTTATCCGTTTAAATATGTTTACTTTTTTTTCGATTTATCGCCGCACAAATATTATTTATTATCACAGTCCATTTTGTTTTTCTATTTTATATTATTTATAGCAAAAATTGTCTCTTTTAATCCATGGACTTTCTAGTTAAATTGAGTTTGCGATAAAAGCGTAATATTTGTACTGGGATACATTTGAATATTGTAAAATATGAAATTGTCATCTCTGAACTTTTAACATTACATTCTAATATTTTTATAAGAGTTAAAGGTGAAAAGTTTTTTAAAAAATGCTTTTATCAATATCATGTAATAAACTATTTGATAATTTGGGTAATTATTTAGAGGGGTACGTTAATTTTTCAATTCATAGAAATAATATTCAGAATTTTTTTTAACACTAAAGAATATATTGTTTAGAAGTTTATCAAAAATATCAAAACCAGCGACGTTAGCCGGGAGGTCAAAGGCGGCGGTATGACCACAGTAGTTAAAATCGACTCTACATAAAAATCGATTAGGAAAGAAAAAATATATAAAAATTAAGAAATTATTTTTTTTATTGTCAATTAAAAAAGGAAAAAAATCCAAAAGTGAATTTTTTACAGATTTTACTGTCAAAATTAGGGTACACCACATTTCCGAACAATTACCCAGAAATTAAATAAAATAAAAATTAATATTTATCCGAAAAAAAAAATTTATTTGATCCTATGTCTTCTGAGTATTAAAAATAATTAAAAGTAGTTGACATAGTAATCTTTTTAATTAAAAATTAACATGAAACAATAAAACCTTAAAGCCAAAGTAATACTCTGCCATTAGTAGCTACTCGTAATCAAGGTGATATCAAGTCAAATTGCTTCTCTTAAATTTAATGAAACGAGCCTGAGAACTGAGCTTGAGCTTTGATTTTATTTTTATTTTCGTCTTTATTAAATTATTTATTGGAAAAAAAATTAAAAGAACGTAATTAGAAAAATAAATTAGATGTATTTTCGTTGATGAAAATAATGACTACTACTAATTGCCCATTAACTTTCAGGAAGTGTTTTTTTAGTTGAGATAATCAATCAACGAGACGTAGGATTGATTTGTGTAAAAAAACGGAGACTGTTAAATGTAGTCAGGGGAAGCTGAATGTAGGGTGAGAAAAAAGCTGAATAATCATCAGGAATCGGTCAATGTTAGAGCGCGGTCGATTTTCCTGTCTTGTGACATCATGAGAGAGAAAATTTCTTATCTAAGAGGGTCCCTAATACTTAGGTCATAAGTATGGATTAGGGATGGTCTGTGTTGTATCTGGAATTTTTTTTCTTTAACCTCAATATTAGGTACAAGTAAAACAAAAAAAAAAAATAAACTAAAAGGAAAACAGTTTTTTTTTCTAAGTTTCGAAAGATTATCATTGTTTACTATAAAGATTTGTTTTGAGTAAAATAGAAAGAAACTTACCTTCGAGATTGGCCATTGAAAACCGGTAGCTATCAATTCTCGGTGTATTGATGTCTGAATTAAAGGGCCTTAAAGTTGCTGAGCTCACATTGTCCAAACCCTTTAACAAACAGAAAATGAACATAAAGTTAGATTATTATATTTACAAAAATGACTTTCATGTTTGGTAGCAACCAAACGTTAAAAATTTTATCAGCTTAAGTAAAACAAATTTTCCAATATCATATCTCTCGCCGATTTTTGTATAATATCTATCAAAGAGTTTCACGTGAACGCGTCTGTTACCAAAAGCATCTCGCTTTCATCGACTTTTGTGCTCAAATCCTTCAAGCACCCGACAGCCTAGCAAATGTGATTCGAGGTTCTCCAACACCCATCAATTTCCGGCTCTTTAGGCGTTTCCATTTTCTCTCTTACACTGTACATCCTAGATGTGATTTTCCGGCTTCTGTGTAACGATAGACAGTAATAGATATACACCGCAGCTGATACAGCGATGTTCATCATTCAATGCTTCAAAGTGCTAAGATTGGAGCCTCAAGCGACAGAAGAGAATTCATTTACCAAACTTTACTTCTATCTCGATTTTTAAGCGTTCGAAAAATGAAATAAAGTTGTATCGGATTCATAAAACTCTCTCAAAGAAACCTTTTAGTGGAAAAGTAACGCAAAAAGTTTCAAAACCTTGAATTAATATGAAATAAAAAAAAATATATACATATATATTTATCAACAGTATTAAAAGTAAGGAGTTTATATTTCTTGTCACTATACAATGTAGACGTAATGATGTCGCAAGTATATCGTATAGTTAGTTTTCCGATACGATGGATGATAAGCTGACAAGCAATAACAGTATAAGCTTCCGCGTTTTGAACCATTAACCGTGAATAATAGGAACCTAGTTGGTTCGAAGAGCATATAAGTACGGATGAATGACTAATTAAGTGGGAGGCATATCAGAGGGTTCACAAAGTCGCGTGGCTACTTGGCCTACTCATAAATAGCATCTTTTTCTCTTCATCCATCCCCTAGATTCACTTGCGGTTAAGCTGAAAGATTTACTTACAAAAAAAAAAAAAAATATAAAAAACTAGTTTACTAGCATGCATGTGACCCCAATAGCGACAGAGAATTTATTCTTAAGCTTTGAATGCAACCGACAGCTTCAAGGGCCGTTTCTCTCGGGAATGTTTTTCTCATGCGACTCTTCTGCTTGTGTACCGATCTCTGAAGGATCTATGTGACTATGCGACTCACTAATGCAACAGACTCTACGAGTATTGAACGCTAGGAAGGTTTATCTTCCCGATCTCTGTTCATGGAAATACACTAGTCTTCATGTTTTGGTCAATGTTTCTTTCTAATGATCCTCCATCCTACATCAATAGCAGCAGTCCTGAACAATGTCGCTAAATAATTCCCTCGCAGAGGTATAAACGCTACTGCAACGTTGATACAAGAGTAAATAAGATTGTTTAATCAATGAGCTCATCATTGCACTCACTGCTTACTACAAACGAGCTTTATAAATTTATAATATTGTTTGCATATATTCTTGATAATGCTATCTTGTTAAAGTGTAAGCAAACAAATTTGTACAATTATATATGTTCAGAGGTTTAATATAAACAGAGTAGCAAAGCAGTCTCTTTGATGAAAAAAGCTAGTCAGCTAATTACTTGATAGAAACCAGGATTTTACCTGAATTTAGGAATACTGGTCAAACATGGATAAGTTTATGGAAATATGGAGTTGGTTTGCTTACATTAGCATTTACGATAACAAGTTTCCATCATCCAGCGTTCACGAGATGCCTGCTTTGCTATTTTCCGAGATTTAAACAAGAAGATGAAGATATGTAAAAAGACGAACGGTCATATTTATTTTCGAAGTGTTTGTTCTTGTAAGATAGGAAGCAAGATTGATAATCTGTACTCAAGTACATGGCCACTGAGAAATAGAATACAAGTTTCTTAGACAGACAAATTTATCATAAGTTTTTATGTTATGATCTGGTTCTTTTTATCACTGGATTTGTGAATATGCATTTATATTTTATTGAAATTTTATTGTTGATGTTTTGTCAGCAAAATAAAGGCTACATCCACTTGTCATTCTTTAGGAATGCACATAACATTGCTGAAATTTAAGTCATTGGTGTAAAGAAATGGGAAATATATTCAATGCATAATCCACCAGAAAAAGTTTGTGTACGCGGAAACACTGAAACAGATACAGATATCAAGACACGTACATATATGGATTGTAAGTTATTGGTTTAACGTTTAATGTCTGATGTAATAATATTAAAACGAGAGATTATGTGTGGGAGTATAAGAGACTGAGGTAAAAGCACTGGGCCAGCAGGCATAACAATTAGATCCAACCGGATAAGCCGACTCTTCCGGTAATGTGAACTCCGTGGATAGTTTTTTCATGCAGTACGTTTACCTCGTTGATGTCTTTTATAAATTATTTTACTGATGAAAAGGTAAAAATAAAGTATTAGATAAAAAGTTTTATATGATAGTGAAAAAAAAAAGACACAAGGTTTATTTATAATTTCTTTTCTTTAGGTTTTCTGGAGCATTATGTGTAATGTGAATTTACCACAAAGAGGTGAACCCTATGGGATATTGTTTTCTTCCCACCGTCACGTTTACCGGTTGGAAGCATAAGCGAGACTTGAATCCGTGATAAACGCCGTTAGAAGCAACCGAACGTGATCCATGTACTGACTATACTCTGATGTGTTGTTGTTTTTTATCATTTTTTCATTCCTTTTCAAAGTGTTGAACTGACAAAAACTAAAAAGTTATAAAGTTTTTTTTTCTCTATAAAAAAAGAAGGAAAAGTGTTAACGTACTTGCTGAGGAAAATTGTTTGTTGAGTTTTTAAAGTGAATTAAAAGCAAAAAATAAACGTTTACTCAAGGGAGAAAGTTACTTAATTTCAAATCGCTTACGTCGTGTTGGATTATGCAATTCCGGAGCTAGATGAAAGCTTTAATTTTTCACACTCCCTACGGTATATTGTCCGACTGCACCAAGTATGAGTACGAGATACGGTGTGTTACACGGGGCAAGAAGAAAAATATAAACACTCTTGGGTCCCCTTATGCTTGACTCCGAAATTTTTTCTCTCCCTCAGGCATTTTGTTGTGTAATATAGGACGTTTTCATCAACTCTATTTCAAATGGTAAACTTATTTCCTTAAAGAACCTTTTCCTTATTTTATTTTAACCCTTTTATCCTAACAAATGATATAAATAATTAGTTAGTTTAATTATTTTCATGAAATCAGTGTTTAATACAAAGCTAGCATTTAAAATTTATCTTTATCGAGTAAAATTTTTATCACACTAAAAAAATTGGTCTAAACTGACAGTTTGATCTCAAAGAAACTTGAAAAATCCCAGAAATTACTTTACTCTTCGTTTTATACCACCTCGGTGTAAATCTTATGAGAAAAAAAGTCAAGTGATTCTTACGCAAGTTGTATTAAAGTCTCTCTAGAGATACCTTCATACCTCTTGACATGTTTTTCGATGCTTGATATTTTTTTTTTATAAAAAAAATTAAAATAAGATTGATCGATGACATTCTTGAACTACCATACAATTGCAAAGCTAAATCAAACACATGAACAACAATCTAAGTAGATATGAATGAGAAGATATAACGAGGGTTAATAAATAATCCTCAGTGACAAGTTATAGCAATTAGATTCAAGTTTGTAGCAGGTGTTCGCGGTCACGTGAAGACATCCTACGTGCCGTGATCTTTAGTGTCTTCTCTTATTTTCTACCTACGCGTTTTTCTTTGTCTGTCAGCTGGAAGGGTGGTAAAAGTAACTTCTAACAGTTGCGAAGCTTTCTAAATTCACGGATAACTAAATCCACTTTGCATAATCCCATGCAAATGTATTATGGCTTCTTGCAATAAACCAAGCATATACTTACATCTATTTGAACTTTGTGGCTCTTCCATGACCGAAATAATCGGTCCATTTCGATAAGTTGCGATTAACTCTTGTTAATAAACACTTTAGATTACTTTTTATTAAACACTTTTTTCATCTTTGTTATTATAGTAAGCTTTTTGAAAGTTTTTATTGAAAAAGTTTACGGACGGTTGTATTTTGATTTTATGTGACTGAATAAATTATAAAAGTTGTTTATAATAAAAAATAAAAATAAAATTTATGAAAATGTTATTAAAAAATATTATGCTGTTATTGAGTATCACAACAACCCAGAGAGAATATAAAGCAAAGTAATCGCTTGAGATGGACGGTCAGCAACCCTCAAAGCCGGTCGTAGGACGGAGTTAGTCCGAATACTGGATGTTGTCCCGCGAGGGATTCAGCGTGGAGCCTCAACTGCGTCCTCTACTCCTCTGGTGTTTTTGCCTCCCTCTTTTGCTTATACGCTCTTGTAAGCTCAGCTTTTCTCACTCGCTCACTCACGCGGTAAGCTACCTAGTTGTGCTTTTTATGCGCATGTGCAGCTATCGATTCCGCGAGAGTTCCCGCAGGATGTCAGATTCCCTACAGGAAAACTGTTCTGAGCATATACCCAATGCTTTTGATATATCTGTGTACATATCTTTTGAATCCTGTGTGTCTTTCACGTTAAAGTAACTCGAATTGGTTAACTTATATTGCTCGCGTAGTGATATGTATGTTGTGTGGTACATGTTACAGGGTAGTGTTAGCCCTGAAATTCTAGAGTTACAAAGTTGAAAGCCAGTGTGAACTTAGGTCTGTTGGTTGACCGTCAGAATGACCGCGAAACCACGATCTACTATCCGAGAGTAAGTGCCGAGAACAAATAACGAGAACAATCTCTCGTGAGATTTATGAAGAGTAGTAAAGTATAACGAGGAATATTACTATCAAGTATAATATCCAACAAAAGGATCCATTTTTAATAATAGTTAAATTATTATTATTATTATTAATTTATCTGCAATTTTCATGTAATTTTATTTATTTTTTACTTTAAACTTTTCTACTTTTTTTTTTCATTTTTAATCCTATTTCGTTACATAGTTAGCAATTTAATAAAAACAACCCGTGAAAAAATTAATTCTAACGTTGCCAGATCTGGTCATATCCGGCTATTTATTAATTTATAGATAAAAATTGGTTTCGTAATTGATAAAACTAAAAATCGATGTAAGATAAGCTTTTTAGGAGATTAAAAGAAAAAAAAATTAACACCTTAAATTCAACTTGTTTGTAAGGAGACGATTTATCGATCATGCGCCCTTCATTCGAGATTTTGAACGGCTATTTTTTTTCTCTAGCAAAATATTATTTTCTAAACTGAAAAAAAATTCCCTGAAAATTTGAGCTATTAATATTCATTCTAAAAAATTTAAGAAATGTCAAGTGATAAGTTTTATTAATTTGTGAAATATTCTATACTCTTTAGCGCTTTAGTGGGTTTTATCAAGTCATTTCAAGAAATATCAAGCCAGATATATCCTGATATGGCAAATTTTCACACTGGAACATATATGGATTTATTAGGATGTATCAAAAAATTTTTTTCGTTAGAAATGAGTCATTTGTAAATAGGACCATAGTCCATTGAAATTTCAAAATATTTCTAGTGTTTAAAGTCACGTTTCACTCTTTATGATGAAGGTTTGACATAATATTCCTTCTAAACGCCCTATGGAGTCATGTCTAAATTTTCCCAAGAAAGGGCTTAACATGGTTCTTATCAGAAATGTCTTACATCATCCTAATGAGGCCTCAACGTTACCTGGGGACAAATGTCATGATGAAGCCTCATAAATAAGATCTCTCGTGATACAAATTACAATCTAAAATACAAAAGAACTTGGTAGATCACTTCAACCAATATGTTATCTACAAGTCATTAATCTCGGGTACTGCCGAAATACTTAACAATACGAATCTGACAGTGAAGAAAGTCTTTAAGAAACAGGCGGTTACTTCTACAAATTCAATTTAGAAAAGATTTATCCAAGCTGTCTAAAGACGTTGGACTGTTGAACTTCAAAACTAACTTGCAAAACAGGTCCATCAATATGAGAACACCTATTAAAATTAACATAAACTGTTGTTGACTATGAGTTGTTATTATAATCGTATTTTGTGTACAAAAAAAAAGTTTTAGGCCTAAAAAATATTTATAATGTATATTTGTATTTTTCTATTATCTGTATTGAAGATTCAAAGAGACTAAATAAATGATTTAAAATTGGAAAATAGCAACATAAAAAAAAAACTATAACAATAGCCCAGACAACTATCGAAAATATATACTTTTATTTATTTTTTTCTGATGCAATTTCTACTGGTGAATTGATGGAAACTCGGAAAATAAATGTAAACAGTATATTCGGAATAACACATCGAGGTGTGCAATGTTTTCCAAATACTCAAAATAAAATTTAACTTTCGTTTTTCAATGTATATTGGTGTATTTACATTAGAAAAAATATAAATTTTTTATTAAAACTTTTTACCTTTACCTTTATGAAAGTAATATCAAAGAAAAATATTCAAGGGTAATTAAAAATGTATACAGCAAAAGAGAATGAGTGTTAATGAATAACAGCTCAATTAACTTTGATTTTATTTATGTAGTTATATAATAGCTGGCTGGTTCTATAATTTCTTCAGCACATTTGTTTTGCCACCCGTTACCCGTTTCCCCTGTGTAACTTTGTCTAAGCATCGTAAACGAACACCAACATTACGTTATACATATTATGATCTTTCTATTAAAGTGAGAAAATTGTATGTTGTATTTCTATACAACACGACCTTAAAACTACTGTGCATAATATTAACAATAACACCGGCAGCTATATAGAATAAACAGCAACAGCGAAATGGTGGTTAACCAACCATATTTCCTCGGTACATAATACTTACAGTCACTCAGATGTCACATCTAAATAAATTCACTCGTGTGTGTTGGGTTATATCATATATATTTAAACTTTAAGGTAAAATTCCTTTGTAATGATGTGAAAAATTCTTCAAGATAAAACTTATAAAGATACTTGAAAAAGAAAAACAACTTGACACCTGAAATATTGATAATCCCGGAAGACTCCCAAACTTTTCCCCTTATAAAGGAGAAAATATTTCATACAATCTAGTTCACAAACTTCCGGTATTTTTTAATATATTTCATTGAGAATCAATAAATCTTTCCATATATCAGTACAAAATGGAAAAATAAAAAATATAAAGTATAAATCAGCTTCAGAGTTTGTTGGAGTCTTTGGTAGATATCAAATGTGAAAACTCAGAAGTTGTCAAGCTTTTAGTTTAAATACACGCGGGAAATGATCCAATTCCCATTTTTGCTAAGGGTGAAACAAGCTTGAAAGTTCATTGTACACTGAAACGACGCATGGCGACACTAATGGTCCATCTAAAACGTGAGCGTCAAACATTTTATTCGGTCTATTTTTCTTAAGACTGAACAAACAACTTTGCCAATATTATTATTTTAAATATAAAATGAACTAATAAAAAGAAAAAAAAATGACTTTTATAGTTGAATCTGAAATTTCGGTGATTCCTATGTATGTAGTCTTCAAATCAGATATTCAGTTCTTGAATTGATATTAAATATTCGATCAGTGTATATTGCGGAAGAAAAATAAAACTAACATGAATAAAATTTTTCACTACGGATTTTCAATGGAATTTCCTATTTTTCGCTTTTATGCGATATTGCGAAAAATTAAAATTTTTTAACATAATTTAATTTGGTAAGTCTAGATTCATTACTGTTAATTCAGACTTTATTTTATCTCTGTATTACTTTTTCAACTTAACTACTTTATTCTCATTATTTTACAATTCTCTCTCTTCTAGATTTTTTTCATTAGCAAAGGCATTAGTATATTTTGTTTCGACTTTCATAAAAAGGAGACAGGATAAGTGAATTGAAGTTAAATTTGCATAAATATTAATGAATGCTTTTTTACCAACTTCAAAAATTGAAAACTCTAGAATCTTTAGATAAAATTCCAACACCATTTGATTAAACTGGAGTGCTCGTAAATGCAGAGCACTAAAAGTATTTTGAGATTTTTTATTTGCAGGTTGAAATTGAGGTTACTTCGCACAGCTTTTACGATGCGTTTGTACTTTGGTTAAAAACCAGCAATACACTCTTAGAATCTCAACAGCATTTGCTTTTCACGACACAACTATAAATATGCTAGTCTGACCCTGGTAATTTTTTTTTATTTTTATTTTTTTTTGCTCTTATTTTGCTCCTTGTCTTTCTTATTGGTGAGTATATCACCGTGAAAAGTCGTGCACTCAATGCTTCTTCCTCTTTGGATCTTACAAGGGCTCGACGTGACGAGAAAAGTTCGCCAGACGATACCAACCAAAAAATAAAATAAGATCTTCGAGGGCAAATCGTGGCACACAAGAAATTACTTTTGGTGCTGAAGAATATCAGTTTAAAATGAGATAAAATAAAATGCTTAAGAAAAAAATAAAAAACAGTTACCGCTGTTTCTGCATCTTTTTATCGCCCAAAGTGCCAAGAGAAATGATTTATTTCATTAAAATGGAAAAATGATAACGACTTTTTGTAAAAAACGAAGACTTTAACGCCGTTTGTTAGTACGGGTGAACTAATTGGTGCACAATTGTGTTACTTCAACATTACATCATACTACCGAGTTGAGAGAAAACTTTTTATCTTATAAAGCATGATTAAAACTCAAGATTCCAGTGAAACTTTTAATCAACATTTAATCTATTTCTTGACAATATGTGGGTGATGTTTGTTCGTTAACTGTTGATAAGCACGTTCATCTGATGTCGTTTTCAGTATATGTAAGAAAAACCCAACCAAAGAATAATAAGTACATTGTATACCGTAAATAAATTCAGACGCGTATATATATCGTCGCATCTTATCACGTTTATCACAACTTAAGACTCTTGTCTGCACAAGATACGTGCAGCTTAAGTTTGGAAGCCATTTTAAAAGTGCCAAGAAGAAGAAATAAATTAAAAAAATATAAATGTAAATCTATGTACACCATTAGTTGAGTTACAGAAGAAATATAGCAAAAGGTCGTTGATACTAGCACAGAAAAGTAGCTCCGGAAATAGTAAATGGTTTTATGCCCGCCGGCTTTATTACGCTCTGCTGTATGTGAGGGATATGGATGCAAAGTTCGTATATTGATTGACAGGGTTCATATCGTGAATTAAATCCCTTGATTACTTCCTTTTTCTATCTCAAGTTTTTTACCCTCATGCGGTATACATCACTGAAAAATTAAACTTCCTTTTCCAATAGAAATCGACCATTATGATACCGCGCTACAAAACTAATGGAACCCCTTAAATTCAGAGATTGACATTTAAATTCAATTAAATAGGGTTTAACTAATTTCTGAGAAGTTAGTCCTTATGGATAGAACATAAAACAATAAACGGCAAACTATTGTCCTTAGAAATAAATGTACCGTAATCTCTTTGGACATGATAGAAGAAATATTGAATCGAAGGGGCTAAGATAACAAGAATACAATTGAATATAAGAAACGATTAATTGGTTGATGGAATAAATAATAATTGCAAGATTTATATTGATAAAGTCAAGATTTCTTGTTAATACAAGGATGTTTCAGTGTTTATTTATAGGTCATCCAAACTGCTCGATCATATTCTTGGATACTTTATGTATTCGTAAAACTCAACAACTTCTGGAGTTTACTGATAACGATTGAGAGCAGACGTCGATCGGTTAAATTAAATACAATAAAAAGTCAAGTGTGCTGAAGTTTATCTCGATAAATTGACAAGATTGAATTGATGGAGCTATATCAGCTGACATACTCAATGTTATTGTTTTTATTTTTTTATCTGTACTAGGTCATCGATTCACCAATGCAAGCTCGTATTCTATACGTTCCATTTAGAAATTGGCTGATTTCCGCATAGGATATCAAGGATCAAGCGAAAAGAAATTTGATCTTTCAAGTTTATTACTGAGGTCGAATTAACCCAGATTCAGCCAAAGTTACATCCATATATCACATAGGTTTTTCAATCGTAAAAGTATCAAGAGATTAATGATGTGATGAAAAATATTTTCAAATATCCTAATGCACTTCACTAAATTGAAATTCAAGGACCAGAAGTTCGTTTCGTTTCATTTTTATGATTTATTCTATACTAATATTTTAAATTGATTTCTCAAGGACCAATTTGATTTGAAAATTACTTATCAGTAATCAAATAAAAGATGGTTTTTGATGATGATGATGATGATGATGATGATAAAGACAAAATTTCTTCGTCGAATTGTTGAAATAACAAAGATGGCAGTATTGTCAATCGCTTAAGAAAAAAATTTATATGTATTATTCTTTTGAACAGCGGCAGGAAACGAGTAATGAGACTTGAGCTAGGGCCGATTCTTTTTTAATTGACCGCGCCCTATCTCTTTGTTGTCCTATTGAAGGTTAAGTTATACTCGAGGCAATTAGCTTGAAACTTACATTAGCTCAGCCAAAAAAGTATCGAGCAACCATGTATAAAGGTTTAAATTCATTAAACAAATTAATAATTACATGCGTCTTTTAATAAATAAGACAGTATTACAAAAAAATTATTCACGTATTTGTAAACTTAAATTATACTTGTGCGTTGCAAAAGCACAATTGAATAGGACGAACTCTTTAGTTAAAGTTTTCTAAAAACTGATCACGTCCTTGTGTGCGACCTATCAATACTGCGGAAACGGAAGAAACCGCAGAACATGGTAAAACTACCGCAGTATCTAACTTCTCTTTACTACTCTAGGTACCAATTCCTTTATAATACACACTTTCTATTTCAAAACTTTAATCAAAGTAATATAAAAAACCGATTCACACATGGAGGAACGTCACAACCCCAATTGAGTTATTTGATTGACGTATTCTTCCATTCCAACCCAGCCTATGAATTTATAAGTTCTAAAAAAGTTACTACGTTGTACTTTAATTCTAGTACCTTAAAATAGAATAGACGTTGATTTTTCTACCCTCAATAATAAGTATTGCCAGACGACCTTGAAGACTCAACAATCTCATTACTTTTTTTCGTTTGTCACTCAATACATTACATTAGAATGTTATTCAGTGGTTTTTTGCTACTCAGGAAATCGAAAAGTTTCAGGTAAACAGTCTTCCAATTTTCTTTATTATCGTTATTGTCATCTATCGTTCAATACTTAATGTTTTTTATTTTTCATTGATAGAGGAAATGTCTGTCCAGAATGTTGAAGACAAGAACAATATTTTGACAAGCTTTTAAGTTATTATTCGGACCATGGTCACTTTCAATCATAATTTCATAAATCAATGAAATGTCATCCGATAAAATAACAATCTATATGTTTATATTGTGCCATGATACTTTTAGATTAAATATGGTTGACATGAAAAAAGGAGGTATTACATATTTGCACTTGAAATGAGTTGCAATCAACTTAAAAGTGATGTAGCGTATTAGATTATGATTGGTATGAGCAAATCAAGAATTTATTGAAGCAACGAGGTAAAATATTGTCTCGTTCTCGGTCGTGTCATATAAACTTTCGAATGCATATAATACGGCTTTTTCCACGTGTAATGCTCTCTAAACTCTACATATACGAAAATATAAATCAAAAGAACGAAAATATAATAATATAGAGGCGAAATATATTTGCTGGATAATGTTTTTATAATAACTTTATGTTTGAGTAGAAACAAGCATGAGTTATAGCAGGGGTACAATATTTCTATTTATAACAAATCACTGACGCCGTATTCTCTAGTTTCCTGTTTCTCTGATACAAATACCAATAGGGGTTCGCTAGTTCTCTTCAGTGAAAAAAAAATTGACAGTGTGTGTAAGAATAAAATCCCCGACAAATAAATTCCGGGAGAAATCAATTTAAAAGTGTGCATAGATTTCTCTATTTTTATGAATTCTTCGGATAATTAACTATAGATGTTCGATCGTATCATGTATGCTGGAACCTTAAGAGAAGCGTCAGTTGACGCTTATTCTAAGATTAGCTGATCGTCGGAGAAAACCGGCTCTATATTTATCGAACATGGGCGTTGTAATTGCCGGTGCAACACACCAGCGGCAGTGAAGATATTCTTGACGATGTGATTCAAGTACACTAAGGCCATTGAGCTTATTCATCCATGCTTTAGTGTTTTATTAAATACTATGCCTTACATGTGTTCAATAATGTTCAAATAGGGTTCAATCAAAATTTAATTCACTGGTCTAGCCTAGTCTGGTACAAGTTTATTCAAATTTTCTTTAAAAGTTACATCCGAGCTAAAAAATTTAAATCTTTTTAACCATTTTCTAATAAATCGTCGACAAAGAGTGAAAATCATGTTTAGAATTGGGAAATAGATTGCTGCAATTTACCAAATAACGCGCTTTTTGATTTCTATATTTTGTACGTTTATTGCTGCTTTGAAAAAAAAAGAAGAAATTATATTTAAAAAGTTATTTATTTTGATGAACTATAAAAGAAACGCCTTCTCTCATAAACGACACCCGAACTACTGCAGACGAAGACCGTAAAAGCGTACTTGAAAATGATTTCATTTCCGTGATATTTTATTTTTTCGTTTCTCATTTATTCTATTGATAAATAGAAGAAACGTTTACGTTTATTTGCAGTTAAATTTAAAAGTATTTTGAAAAAAAAAGTCATTGAATGATGAATTATTTTTTATAGTTTCAAGAAATGTTAGTAATTATTTTAGTAAGTTTATTTTACAACATTTAGCTGATTCATAAGACGAAAATAAACCTGAAGATTTAACGATCCGAAATGATCTCGTTTTTCTAATCAACTATTGGCAGCTATAAAACGATCACTAAAATAGGTAAGCCGAAACGATTCCGTTGGTCGTGAAAACGTTTTTTAAGTGTGGTCAGAAGAACTAACACGTGAAAGAGAAAAAAATAAAACTGTAAAAGGTAAGTCATTTAAGTTTAAGAAATTCAAATAAAAGTAAAGAGGACCAAAGGAATGACTCTTCGATGGTGGTCGAAAAAACCAGCAACTTTACAAAGCGGCTAACGAAGACGCGGGTGGCAGCCAGTCGATTTCTCGTTCTTTACTATAGATATACATCACATGGTTTTGTTTAGACCATTCAAATCGGTATTACTGTGCTTTTTAGAAATCCAACGACCCCTACCGCGCGAACCTCATCGCTGACAGGCCTCTAGACTTTTGTCTCTAAATTTTGCTCGACAAAATATGGAAAAGTCACCAATGCATCTGAAAATTATTGCTTTTCTCAGGACCTTACAGCTATATGCAATCGGTATTGTTTCGAGTATTGTCAGACGACCTTCTGGTCTACTACTTAATTTTAACTCAACACACATACGCATATACATGACTGGACGAGCAACCAAGTAGAAGGTATAGTTGCGAAATGAATCGAATATTTCTCTCACGGTGGTCACATTTTTTTCTTCCCAAGTACTTTATGAGTTCTCAGGCGAGGTCTCATGAATACTTAGAAAAGGATCTTTAATATTAATGCTCCAAAAGTCGGAGAAACTAAGTGTGAATTATAAAATTAATATTTAAAAATAAATCAAGAAAATTACTTGGCTTATTAATTTTCTGGATAAAAGTTTTTGTCTTTTTGCATCTTAATGATTCATAAATCCAAGATTCAAGTGATAAAATATTTTCAACTACGTCGATAATTTATGATCCTATTAACAAAAGATACAAGTGTTATTATTGAAGCGGTCGTACTGAGAAAATATTGAGGAGATTGTCAATAATATCACTTCTCTCTGGGGTATGTATGTTTAGTATCATAAAAATCGTAGAGGGAAAAGGTCCTGTTGAGAGCTGCACTTGGATGATTTACCCTAGTGGAAAATTAGAGGGTGTTACCTTCAACAGGAGATTGATGACTCTAACACAATTCTAACAAGACCCTAAAATTTTTATTTTACTTCACCGTATGTAAACATTTAATTCCACCTTGCTGTAAATAAAAGATTCAATTTTGAATACATTTTATTATACTTTTGTACACACTTGTAAATCTTTATTACGCTACTTAGCTTTGAGTTAAATCCCTACAATAAAAACACATGAGAGTGTGAAGTTAGTCAATAGTTGAAACTTGCAAAAAAATGGGATCTGATTCCTTATTGATTAAAGTTAAGTCACGCTATTTAAATTTCTAGTGTAAATAAATATTAAATGATAAATAAAAATTTTAAATTGAGAGAAATTTTTCAGTTTAATCAAAGACTTTAGTTAATCGTTCGTCTCTTTTGTTCTTTTTTCTTTATATATTCGTTAGTTTTCAATTTCGATGAACTAGCACAGAAAGTTTAATGAAAGCATACTGCGTACCTTTTAATCTTGAATCTTTAAATCAGCGATAAATGGAAATAAATACAGAGAATGGAAAGACTAAAAACCGGTAGCTTTTTTCGTTTGTCTGATCTGCTATTTATGATATATATTCGGTTCTAAGGAGACGCGTGCACTTATTTCTTTCATCTTTACTTTTTATATGCCATGTTTTCTTTTTATTTTTTCCACAAATACAAGGGTCGAAATGTCTACAATGAAGAGAAACCATTTATATAAGTTATAGTCGTAGAACTCTTTACATTTTTTTGTACTTTATCGTTTTTTTCTGTTTGTTCGTCTACGTTCATTAACTCATACGTCAAATATTAAAACTAACAAGAATGACCGGCCTTCCCGATTACCACAACCCCTTCGTTATTCACGTTCTTTTCTGTCTGTGTGCATAAATTTTTCTTTGGCTTTTCTCTTTACGACAAGACTCTTGTATTCACGCTTTGATTCACTTTTATAGCCAAAATTTGAAGCTTTGTTTCACGTTGATACTAGGATAATTTATTTTAGTTTAATTAACATTTTTTATACCGTATTATAATTTTGTTGTGTTGAATAAATATTTATTAAATATTCATATTCGTAATATGGATCGTACACCGAATTTGATAAGTACTTTTCTTTCGATAATACATCTGAATAATATATATATTCATGATTTTATTTAGGTCAACGTAGGCGTGTTCTTGTCTCATTGAAAGTTGAACAATTTTATCGTAGACTCAAATTGTTATTTAATATTTTAACAGAGTAAGGAGTTTCTAGTTTTCCGTCCGATAAAAACTTTTATTATTGAAAAGTACTACGACATTTTCAAACTGGAAGTACTCATGGAAATTTAATAAAAATAAGTTATTATTTTAATAAAATTTGTTTTTACAAATTATTTTCGTAAAATCTAGAATTACTTTGTGTAATTTAAATATTTTCTCCAATAATAAAAAATAAAAAACTCAATGAAAAGAAAAAACTTTGAACCAAGAAAACCATATAAAAGAATTTGACTATCTTGAATCAAGCTGATAAATTCATGAATTAATTGATCATTTTCCTTCGAGTTTACTATACAAAAATTGAAATAAATTCTGATACATAAATAAGATATTTGTTACTACAACATTTTAATAGACAAGTATACTTTTTTAGTATTCAATATTGATTTGACTACTTTATAATCTACTATTTTTTTAATTCTTTTGAAAATTTCACAATTTATTGCGTTCAATTCAAAGAGCTATCTTTAATTCAGGTCATATTGAACTTTATACACTACAAAAACATGAAATTTATGTTCTTTGGTATTAGCTGATGTACCCACATATGTACACAAAAGATCTGTCATTGAATAAAATCTTGAATGAAGAAATAAATTATGAAAAGCCATTATAAAGAATAATAATGAAATAAATGAGAATTATTAGTACTAAAAAACCACAATAATTATTAGTTTAATTGTAACTAATCTGAAAAACATTTTTATGGTGGTTATGTCTTGACATTTTTCGAAATTAAAGCAGCATAATAAACTTAATAATTATTCAATCATGCATTCAATATCCCGTTATTACATTATGAATTATAAATTAATTAATTTACTCCAATGATGAAAATAAAGAGAAGCTTACAATATATCAACGGTTGAATAAAAAAAAGTCAATAAACGTAGGATAAACTTTTTCCCACGTTTCGCCCGAAGCAATCGTCGATAAATGAAGTTTTCGCTTGTTAGACTATTGAATGCCCTAATTAATGTTTTATGCAGACTTTTAATAAGCCATGCAAAATAGTTGAAGCGATTGTTTAATATTGTTCGGTAGAGTTGCTTAAAATTTTTCGTGATGAAATTGAATAACTGCATGACCCGAAGCAATATTTACATTTCTTCTAGTTCTTCTGAGCGTGTGGAAACCTGAACTACCGACAGTCAATACACGACTGGAAGATATATCCAAGGGGTTGGGTGTTCATGGACAATCGAGTGAGGGTGCTATATTGCGTGCGTACAACTGGATATTATGCGATGGCACGTGCCGACACCGCCATGCATACTATTTACCAAATTTCCGGAAGCGAGACGTTGACTCCTATCCAAGGTCTGGGATATAAGACCTTGGATAGGATAGGCATATACGATTATCTACAAACAACAGCATTGTTGACCGGCCATTGAATTTTTAATGGTTGTTATTTTTAGATATCCTAACGGAAGTGATAAGAAGTGATGATCAAAAATATACCTAAGCATTGATAATTTAAACGGTGAGCCACTTATTTTTCAGAAATATCCATCATTATATTCTTGCGATAAAGTTGTTGGTAATTAAAATTGACGATAGTGATTAAAAACTGCGACTTTATAATTTTTAAAAGCCGTATAAAGTTCACGGAGTAACAAATACCATCAAAGAGTCAAGTTTTTTAATTACACAGAAGTTAGATTAGAGGTTAATTAAAATTTTTAAATTACTTTTTATGAAACAGCAGAAAGGTTAAAATTTAATAAATTTAGCTTTACAATAAAAAGAGAGCCGCGTAATAACTTAAGCAGAATCTAAAGAGCTGTCAGAATTATCTTAAATCATACATTAACTCGATAAAGAACTCACCTTTTTATTGGTGGAACACTCGTCTGGGTTTAGTTTGAATATATATCTATTCTTTACAATTTCAAACGCTCATTTTAAATTTAAAGTATAAAGTTTTATCAATCAACAAAGGGTTTCTATCAATTTAGTTCATATATTATGGGTTTACGACCCAAAAGCCGATCATAGATTATAATATTTTCGGCAGCTGTATTTATTAAAGACTCAAGAAGTGTATACAAAGATTACAATATTCTGTAAATATGATAAATAGAAAGGCGCCATCAAACGGAAGTGGCCAATGTCGAATGTACAACTAGATATTGTCGTGGCGCAATTCCGGTTCAGCAGCTGCGTACCATCTGTGACTAATGTTCTTCGCCAAAAAGCTTACACGAAGATAAAAAGTCTTCTTTCGATTAGATCCTCAATAAATATAAAAAATTATATCATTTTTCTATTGATTTTTTTTCGTTCTTTGTTACTTGGTTCTTCTGCAATCAAAAGACAAAAAAGATGCAACGAGAGAGTGGGTTTAATAACGCGTGACAGCGTGGTTACCAGTAATGATGGTCTTTAGGGGTGTATTATGCTCTGAGTAAAATTATTGGTTGGACGTTAAGAGGCTTGCATTATAGTTAATTTTTAAAATACTCAGAAAAAAACTCTAATAGATGATCGGAATCATTCAAAAATTTGACTTTTTCGGTGGTTATAAATAAAAAGTTAAAAAGAAGAAGAAGTTAATTTTACTATTTCATCAAAGTGGAAAATTTTAAATATGTCCTGATAGAAGTATGACAGAGATGTTTTATAGACAACAAAAACAAAGAAAGATATGAGAAAAAAAAATAAGGTGAGAAGAAACATGAAGGAAGAGTGTGTAGCCTAAAGATACTTTATACCTTTACCTCCCTCTTATACTTTTAAACATAAATAAGCCTCTTTCAAAGGTCGAGCGATGTTACTAATACTATGGATGTAAAAATATTTGTCCTGTAAAGCAACAGCTTAGCTTAATTTCACGCTTATCTCGTGTTATATTAGCTCTGAGCACTAAAAATTTCAATTTTAAAGATGTTTGAAACAACCAAAATTAAGATCTGAAGAAATTTTATGTAACTCATTAATTAATAATTACATTCTAATCTTTTTTGTGGTATAGAAAGATTTTATTTTTTGTTAATGATCAGATAATATTTATTTAATTTTACATGTGTAAGAGAGTGTACATTTTATGGACACACAACTCTTAAAACTTTCAGTTACCATGTGGTATTTTAGATTTAAAAGATTCATTAATCATTAAATACTATATTAATTCATCATTTTATATTTATGAAGTGTCAGAAAAATTAATTTACAATAAGTTTAAGAAATATTTGATGAAATTTATACGTTTGTCAGTAGTCTTAGCACGTGGTTGCACGATTAATATAAACTACTGTGGGGGACTAAAATTATGTTTGAACTCCCTATATCATATAGCAGAGGGGTTGGAAATGCCTGAAGAAAAGTTTGCGAAAGTGCGTACATTCATATAGTCGAAGAAATCGCAGTATTATTGCAGCGATGATAGACTGTTGGGGATGGGTTTACAAAGAAAGTAAAACGATGAAGAGAAAGATCACGAGTAAATACATTTGAAACAAACAAAATGAAAAAAGAAGGAAAAAGCTCAAGTGTATTTTAATGCGTGATGCCATGACAAGAAAAAAATACTGCGAAAGACGGAAAGTGAGGGCAAGAGTGAATCAGAAAGAATAAGAAAGCTCGCAAAATGCGGGTGCCAGGATTCTCGGTCCTGAATCTTGTTTGTTCCTCGTGTTTTTTCCTCCATCCGCGTGTTCATTATTTCCTAGAAAGAAAGACGATCTCTGTTGGTTGATCTAAAAAGACTGAAAGAGTGTTCTTGGCGTTTTAACAAAGGCGATGGGCGTACGAGGACAAAGCCACATGAATAAATTGAGAAAGTATGTGTATATAGAGCTGAAGAAGGATAAAAAATAAGAGTAAAATAAAAAAATATTAATGCGACCAAAAGGATACAGAGCCAGCGATGTTACGTTCTCAGTTATCCTGTCATTGTGTCTGTTATCCTGTCGTCGTGGCTGTTCTTGTCCCCGCTTTTATTTTCAAGCCAACACAATATTTAGTATGATTGTATACATTTATTCGAGTACTTTTAGTTTGTAGCATTGACGGGCTTCAAACTCTTCACTTCGTGCGGTAGAAAGACGAAGGCTTGATCACCGGATAATTCTCGCTTCGAAAATAAATAAGAGTAACATATATTTATATATATAGCTACAATTTAAAATAAAAAAATACTCGTCAACGAATAACATAGGTACTTGACGTCCATCTGTAGATCCATTAGAAGACACGTGTACATCGCATATGCATACATGAACTGAGAAGTGCCATTGAAGTGTTGGTTCGTGACAAGAAGAGAGGATTAAAATTTAGCTGAAATCTTTTTCGCTAAGTATGATCAAGAGGCGTGACGCTAACCACGGATTTCATTTGGAATATGCAACCAGAAGAAACGTCAATGAAGGATCTTTTAGTTTTTTACTTATTTTTTTTTGTGTCCCTTGATGAATATCAGGTCCACTTAGCACGGTTGACTACTGATGCAGGAATAAGGAATGATAAATAGCTCGTTAACGCAACAAGCTATAAATCTTTTGCATCCTTCGAGCGGATGAGAGTTTCGTTTAAGTTGGAGGTACGAGTGAATGAACAAGGCACTGCCGAATGCAGTCTTCGTCATCGATAAAGACAGCATGTGTACCTCCGTTGTTAAATTTTCACGCTTGTGCGGTCTTATGGTCATTTAGTTAATTTGCAGTAAATTGATGTTTAATTAGACAGTAATTGCACGCGCCATAATGTAAAACGTATCTTGTTGAAAATGGTTGTCTGAACCGGCGCGATTTAATAATAATTGATAAAATAAAATAAGTTTTAGTTATAATGTTTTTTGTTATTGGTGAAACACGAATGTTTGTGATTTAAAACATTTCTTTACAATTTTTTTTATCAGTTATTAAGGATAATAAATTATTCTCTTTTCCGATTTACTTTGAATCTCAGCAATACAATTTTCATTTAAAATTCACATTATAGAATACAAATATTGTAACGGTAAAATTTATTTGACTTATATTTTTTTTATGAAAATAGGTAATACAGGTTTTTCTGTTATGACAAAAGAAAAATTTATTGATATGTGATGCGACCGTAGAAAATCCTTAAGAAAAAAAAAGAAAAAAAACAAAGACATAACAAGAAAAGAGAAAGAAAAAGGAAGATGATGAGATGAATATGGAGAGAGGAGCTAAAAATATCTCGATCTTGTGCTTCGGGCAGTGCACTCTACTCCGGATTCTTATGATAAATATTTCGTCTCAAAAGTGTTACTGACCGACTAGACAGAGTATGAATGTATGATGACGCACTTTAACTTTAAATTTTTTTCTATTGTAGGCTTATAAAACCATCAAGGGTTTGGTAAGTGACGTCAGCGATTAAAATTTTTTAAAAAGTTAAATCCTGTGTCACACATATTTCATTTTTAAATTATATATATATATATATATAAATATTCATTCATTCTTTTTTGTCAGGTTTCGACTAATCTAAGTAGATAGAAATAGATTAGTTGGTTCTGAGGAATGTGACAGATTATTTGAATCTATTAGAGATATGTATCTTTCAGAAAAAATAATTAGTTTACTATTATTAGAATTAGTCGATGATTATACTTAACGTAGCGTTAAAAAAGTCTTTTAGTTGGGTCACTTTAATAAAGCGTGAATTGGAAGTGTGAAACGAGCTGGGTTAGTTGTTCTGCTCGTAAAATTTAAAACATAACAGCGCGATACGATTCAATACAAGTGAGAATATAAATGCGTGACTGGATCCCTTAGGGCCATTGCTTACGTCCCTGGGAATAGAGCTTTATATTTTTTCGCACGAATGTACACACCCGCTTGATATCTTCCACGGCCTATACACCAATACCAATACTATCACGTATCATATATTTACTAGCCAGTGCATATATATATGTATATACTGATTCACTAGTGTATCGTTTAAATTCACTTGGATACGATGATAGTTTAAGAAGTTAAGAACCGCGTGCAGTCCCACCAGCCTGGCGCCAAGCAATAATAACTGTTCACCCACGCTGAGATCAGCTTCAGCTTCAGGGTTTTTGCACGCCTGTCGTGATACATTCTATAGGATATAAATGAAACCGAGAATCCTTTCAGGACTATACATCATCAGTTCTGTGCTGTGCTAACTCCAAAATTTTATTTCCAAAACATTCCATTTATTTTAATTTTTTTCAAATCACCCGAACAAATTATTATATAAAAATTAGAAAAAAAGAAAAAAAGGTACTAGTCCATATAACTGACGTAAACTTTCCTTAAGATATTTTATGGGTCATTGTACTATAAGGTTCTGAAAGAAATGTCAATCGGATTTTTTTCACGTTATGCCCAGAACCCATTTCAAAGATCTAAGACTGAAACAATTGACCCTTTGGTCTAGTAGAGCTCAACTCGATGTTTAACGTATAAATGATCACAAAGTCGATAACAACATTAAGTATTGATCATGACTGGAGGGCATCGTCTGTCTTCTAACTTCCAACATACAAAAATTCTCCCTCTCGTGCTTAGGAACACCCTCGTAACATTTACGGAAGACATAAATTCATGGGTTTTCTCGATTAGACACTCTGGAAGTACACGTTCTATACATATATACATATATTCTTATGCTTTGAGGTCAAAGTAATCTGATTTAAACATCTAATACATCGCAGAATCACATTGGTATTGGTGTAATTGTATACTGTGTAATGCTTTATTCTCGTTTCCCAGTTGGAATCAAGATGGATGATGATGTTTTGTGACATCAGAGTAAAGTAAGATGAGAAAAAATATCAAACACAGTGAAGTGGAAGTGCTAAAAAATGCTCGGAACAAGACTTATTCATCCACCGCATTTGCCATTTCTTTTAATGCGATGATCTGTCTTCATTATTCATTGTCTTTTTTGTCATTAATGTATCAGATCTGATAAATCTCAATTTTCAAATGCAAATCTGTACCAAAAGAATAGTCAATGGTATGATAACCATTTCTATGCACAAATAGGAACAGATTCTTCATAAATGTATGAAACCATTTGTGGGTCTTGAAAATATACGGTAAAAGCGGATTATAAGTTGAAATGTTTCAACTGCACTTACTGTTAATGCACAGAATAGGCTTTATTTTTGTAAAAATGTGGTTAGATTTAGGTCACTATAGTAACTACCCGCGATAATGATCATAAAAGGGGGATTGCTAGGACTAAAAGTCTGATTATATCCTACACGTTTTTTCAATCCACTCGTATAATCAATACAATTATCAATAAATTTTATGGGCTGTGATATAGGTATAGGATACAAATAGAGGTTAGCTTAACACACAATTTAGTCAAATTCTTCGATTTATTATAGTACATCTCAGCGAAGTAACTGTTACTCCAGAATTTTTTATGGCTGTGTATTATGATTATAAGGGAACTGCTTTCATAATGTGATGAGAATCATTCCTGTAATATCGTAGAATCGTGAGTGTACTCTCCATATTAAAATTTTGACCAAGAAACATTTCAACATTTTATATAGAAAAAGTTCTACGACATTATATTTTAAATACAGAACTTATAATACACACATCGAAACTGTTTCTATCACTTTCTTTCAATGTATTTTTTATAATTTGAATTGTAAATAAAAAATAAAAGTTGTAAGGTCTACAAAATAAACGCATCTTATAATAACTTTTCATTTTTAACAATACATACTCATTAATGTCATACTTAAAATAATATTGAATATATTATCATAACTGGTTTTACGTAATTTATAAAATAATATAAACTGTTAAATTCATACAAAAGTAACGTTATATAAGGAAAGCGTTACCGCTGAGTAAGAAGTGAAATATGGTCAATAAATATTTCTAATTAAAATTCATCAGGTTGTCTCTGTGATTCTGTTAAAGTTATGTTAAAAAAAACATTCAACACAAAAGTTTTCCATAAATTTGCTAAGGTCTAGAATATTATTTTACCAAAATTTGTGTAGATGTCACACCAAGTCGTACCAATACTTAGCATAATACACAGACTGTGGCACCTGAATAAAATATAACCAGCATTCGTGCATTCGAAACGAATTATGATAATTCTGTTCTACGACAGCTCTAAAAAAATGTTGAGTGGCAGTAACCTGGGAGATTTACTCGCTTACAGACACCAAGAGGGTCGTTTTAGATGTTGTCTATGTATGTATGAATATATGTATACATGTTTATAAATGTATGTACATTGTAGATCGCAAGGAAACTCCAAGGGTGGTGATGGTGAGTCATGCTTTCACCCCCATCATTCAATCCCCATTCCAATTTCTCTTTCATGCCTTAACTATCTCTCACTCGCGGAGGGATATTTTCACTCTGATTGACATTAAATCTCTTCTAGTCTCGAGTAGTCTCCCTTGATGTGCACCAAAATTTCGAAAAAGATCTGTCGAGTGATTAAAATACTGCTCGAGATTGATAAAACCCATTTGTGGGTGTTGAGGGTAAAGTAATGAATACAATAATACAACAAAAAGATTGAAGATTATCGAGATTTGCTTAAAAACGTCTACCACAAAAGAAGCAGATAGGGTTTGGCTGTCCACTAGCCATTTTTGAAGGACAAAACAATTTAATGTTATTCTGGATTATTCAGGGAAACGTCGAACGGTCCGTCAAGGTCCTCGTGTCCAGCTGGTGTTGAATCATCCAGCGCAGGACAAGCGCGCACACCACCAACAAACTAATGCCTCGTGTGTATTATATTTCTGACTCTACTCTTTTGCCTGTACGTGCTGTCTATGTCTAAGTATGCGGTGTTGTCACATTTTCTAAAGCAGATTTGCGTACTCCTCTTCAACTTCGTCGCTGCCTTCTTATAATCGTATCGTTTTGTCGGCTCAGAGGTTAACAACACTATATTCATAAGCCATATCACAGTTCTTCAAAGCAAAGCAAATTTTGGATTTTTCTTTCAACACAAGGTCCTTTTTAAATAAGGATAAAAGTTTATCACGTGAGATATTCAGCGTGTTATCATATCAATGTTATTACTATACTTTAACGGATCTGGTACGAGTGTAGTGTTCATCTACAACGCATTATGCTAATGTCATACTCATTGTATTTATTGCATTGCACAGAACATAAAAACAGCATACAACAACGATGCATCACTTAAAGATTAAGAACCATAACTGGCCACAAGTTCTGGAATGTTACACCAGGCATAAGCTTATTGTCAGACTCAGTATGCGGCTCATAATTGTCCAAGAGTAATAGCCTGCGCTTACAAGTAATGATCGAATGCATATATACCTAAGTATATACATAAGTAAGTAAAGAAGTAAAGGGTACAAATATTAAAAGAAATATCGGCACTGTATTGCAGAGTATGCATGGTGGTAATGAAAATATTTGAAGGAGAAGAGAACTAGCAAATGCAATAGGCGCAGACGCATTAATGTCAAAACCCGGGTAATTCAAGTAGCTCTTTCGCGAGCACTTATTCTTAACAAAACCACAATAGATGTAACTGGACGTCGAAATTTGAGACTGGGTTATTTTTCACCCTCGACATAACCAACTTACTACCATAATACTAAATACAAGAGTAATATTTTTATGTTCTAAAATTTATACCAATTTTTAGAATTGAAGATAACCAAATAAAATCGTGTATAGTTGCTTTGAGTGTGGGAATTTATTGTACTGGTGAATAGCAGTAATGGATTTTCGGGGTTAATGTAAGGTCACATAGATATTATGCCAATTATTTAAAGCTTTATTCTGCATTGTATGCATTTAAATAATGGGTACTGTTGGTATCTAAGAGTAATAATAACCATAAAAATATTGTTACTAAATAAAAAGGAGTGCCTGTACTCCACATGCCTGATAACTGATTATAAAACCGAGCGAATGCTAATGCTAATGATTAATGATAACAATATTACGATAATGGGTACATAATCAAACCACTGATAGTTTTTATGTGTTTCCTAGTAAATTTTCATTATGATAACGCGCAACTCAGCTTGATAAGAGTGACTAATACGAAAGGAACTTTATACTATCATTGACATGTTCATTTTTTTAACTGAACAATAAGTAGTCTGGAAAATTCTAAACCTAAACATAACTATTCAAAGTATGTAAATGTTAAAATAAATATTATTTCTTCAGTGTCGCACGTGCATTTTTATAGTTATATCACGTACCATGCCTTCGTCGATAGATCCATCCTCCTCGAAGTAACAATCATCGATCTCTTCCGGTGGCAACTGACTAGATGCTTCCGGTGATTCTTTAACATCTTGACGAGCTTTCCAATCCATCCTTGCAGTGACCAATTTTTTACAATAAAAGTTTTCCAGAGATAAGGGAATTGTTATTTATTAATAATTTTCTAGATGTAAACCTTAACTTTGATTTTTATTTTATTTCACTAGTCACCTATTGATTTAATTGATAATTTTTCGACACCACGTTTCACACTTTTCCCTCCCATAATTTCAACAATATATGTGTACTTTAAGCTTTAAGTTGTGGCGCTAACTCAACGATGATTAAATCACCACAGAAAATTATGTACCAAGTCAAAGATATTTTAATAAACGGTAACCTGACATTTGATAAATGTCAAGACAACGTGGATTGTTTGGTACTCAATTACTTGGTAGTTTTGGCACTAATAAACATTCAACAAATCACATTCACTGGCACTAATCAAGTGTCACTTGGAGAAGGATTTTAATGAAAATTCATGAATTGATTGTAAATTGTAAAAACACACAAAAGTATTGTTGTAAAATGTAAAATGCAAAACTGCATTAGTGAGGAAGAAGACCGATATAGTAGCGCGTAAACGAGAGGGAAGGTGATGTTAGCGCGCGTGCGGATAAGCGGTATTGCAGCTGCTGCAACTGCGGGTGAACTGGGAATGCTGGAAGTAGTAGTATGGAGGATCGCTCGAGGTACTAGTTGGAGTAGCCGGCCGGAAAGCGACGGCTGCTTCGCGTATGTAGCCCGTATAGTCCCAGTGCCGGCTTGGTTATGCTATACTATGCTATCTATATGCTACAACACGCAGTCAGACCGTGGAGAGAGTGTATCGCGTCACGCAGAGAGCGACAAAGACCTCGAAAATACAACCATAGAGAGTTAAAAAGAGAAAGAGAAGCAGAGTTGAGTTGAGAATTCGAGGCCTAAATGAGAACGAGGAAGACAGAAACAGCGGGGGCGTGTGAGTCCTCCTTCTTTTTCTCCCTTTAATTTTTGGCTCTCTGTATTTTTTACTTTTTATCCTTCTCACGCAACTTACTAACCGTACTGGTTCCTGTACTTGTCTTGTTTAGTCTTTCTCTTCAGCATAACTTCTTTCCTTATTTTTTCCCCCACTTTAACCAAGTTTAAGCTCCTACCACTGGCTGACAGTCACCGGGTTCAGGGACGATCCTTCCAGACTCGGGGAGCAAGAAAATATAAGGATTCCCCGATAGTATTATACTTGTCGTTGTCTACGTCTGTGAAAATGATGTAGACGTTAGACGTGCATCAAGGGAAATCCTGAGTCTTCGAACGAGAGATGCCAATGTGGGGGTGCACGCTAAAAAATAAGGCCGAGGGATTCTGGTCGATGGTCCTGATTTATTATCGATGAGTAATCTAGTCCAAATCAACTAAGTACTGTTGTATAAGTTCTACTTGGGAATTATTATGTACCTAATTAATACTTTATCTGTTTGGTAGTTGTCCAAGTGATTAAATTAACATTTTTCTTTTTGGTTTATTGAGTTATAATGATTTTTTCAAAATATGCAATCTAATATGGTGAAAAAATCGTTGTTACATTATTTAATAAGTACATAATATAATATTAAAGAATATTGTAATTTCTGTTTTATAGTGAGATATTGATTGAGATTTGTAAATATGATTTTAGTCTTCAATATGTAGTCTTTCTTATTAAAAAAAACTCTTTTTGACTAGTGACAATCAAATACTAATGAATATTGGATTTTTACAAAGTTTGGATGAAGAAAATTTGCAATCAAAACTTTAAAAATTAACTCTTAGAATTATATATTATAAAAATGTTATTTTAAACTATAATTTTTCCAATTTCTCCCTCAAAACTTCTCTATTTGATTATAAAAAATGTAATTTGTCAACTGTTCTTTTCTCCTGTGCGTTTAATTTTTAAAAATTAATCAAATTTAATTAATTTTTTAATAAAAAATAAGTAATTTTATTGTAGGAAAAAAAACTGATTAAAGGCCAACAAAATTTGATTATATTACTATCGTGTTACTCTGATATCTGATGCTTATTGAGAAATAAAAATTTGATGTGTACATGGTGAAGCAGACAAAAAAGTATGTACAGAAATAAAAACTGAAATATATTATTTAAAAGGGGTCGATATTCCGTTACAAATAGAAATGATAAATTTAGTCAGACGTTGGATGTGTATTTTGATAAGTTAAACCGAATGAGTTATGAGTAAATTAAGTGAGCAAGTATGAGTCAAGAATAGCGAAAAAAAGAGTAAAAAGAGGATAACAAGCTATGTAAAGGGTTAGTAAACGGCGCCGACGATATTTCGGGTTCATGGATGGCTGCCTCTAATGAAATACTCGGTGATACATCCCTGATTCTTTCTCTCTTTCTCGCTTTATCTGTCACTGGTTCTCTCGTTGAGAGGCAACAGCAGCAGCAGCAACAGCAGCAAGGGGGGCTGATGGAAGGCCGGGATGAGAGAGAATACTATACAGGATTCAGGGGTAGGATTGAATGCAAGGACAGGAGAAAGGAAAATAGTAGAGCAGAAGAGAGAAGAGAGGTGAGAAAGAGATGGTGCATAGGTTGGTTGCCCTTGGCAACCTACGCGGCTTATGCCTCGTCCAACTCACTCAGAATATGCTACAGCGTGTAGTATTTGTTACGACTGATGTGTGACTGTACATGAACCACCAGCAGTCTAGTCTACACACTTACACACACGTCAATATCATGCATGCTTTTACTCTACTGTCATTGCGCATACATACACACATTCGCAGATTCACATATGTACACACAATTACGGAGATTTATATGCGTGGGTGAGTTAATTGATTTCCCTTTTGTTGAACGAGGGCGATGTCCCTCGTCGATCAGTCCACGGAAAATACATTATCAACGTCTGAAGAGGATATTTTCATCCACGTTACATAATAGAAGGAAAAGGAGAGGGAGAAGGACAAGGGAGTGAACATTTTTTCAGAAATTATAAAAAATCTTACAGGATAATAAATGTCTGTATGTAATTTAATACTACGACTTGGTAGCTAGATTTGTCGGACGACTAGGTAACTAGTTCACAGAGTTTATCGGACCGGAAGTGAGTGGCTAGTTATGAAAGATTGCGCGGTGATCGTAGGAACTATTGAGCGTAATTCAATGTGGCAAAAAGTTTAATACCCTTATATTTTCGCTGGTCAATTGCTGAACTATTAACGTCTTTTACAAAAAAAGCTCTACAGCACTTATTTAAAAAATAAATTTGATCAAGAATAAAAATTTTGATTCTGTTGTAAGAAATTGTTTATTCATCTTCATATTCTATAGAACTTACGATCAAGAATAAAGTCATTCAATCTGTAGGAGCATACATAATTGATATGTAAAGAAATGAAAATCTATATTTAACAGATAAAATATCCACTTAAATTGAACGAATCAATTGAAGAACACTTTTGATGTTTTCTTTAATCTTGTTGATTTTACATGGTGCAAAGTACAATGCAATGAAATCTTTTTTCAATCAAAATACATGTATATCTATTTTGATTATTAGTACTATACAGGTATTGTGTAGTGGTCTACTAATGACTCATAGAAAAATTTAATTTCTTAAATTTATTTTGTTCGATATTGCAGACGGTTTTATTACCGTTTTTTTCTTTCAATCAATGAATCACTAAATAATAGTTTATGATCCACAATAAAATGTCTTTATAGTATGATAGAAAGTATTTCAGTTGTTTATGTGGTATAATTTTATATATACCGCCAAAATGATAGGTTAGCGTACATATAAAGTTTAATGTACAGAAGTAGAAAGAAATATTAACTCTGGTGCAGACAAATCGAGACAATATAATGATAAATTCCATGGATTATTATTTTGTTTAGAAAGTTTATATGCCGACAGAAATTGTCTTTAATTAAACTTATAATTTATTAATTGTTAATGTAAATGAAAATTTTCGTTTTGTATTTTTTAATAAACGAAAATACGAAAGTACAATGCCTTTAGTTGATAAAATTTTATATCTACAGGAAGATTAATTAATTTTTCAAAGCTTTTGTATTGTAGATACTTTTTATAAAAATGAATATAATAAAATTATATAATATTACTCGCCCTAGCGATGAATCATTCACGAATATGAATCGTCATAGGGAGGTTGAAATAGTGCTGAGTAAACTAAAGAATTATGGTTTCGTATACCTAATTCTTAACACCAAAAAAACTTAACCCTATGTTTACGGATTATTGAGCACGAAGTAGAGCCTAACCCACGCGACGTGCCAATCAAAAGAACCTACCACCATAATCTAAGATACTTGGAAATATGCTAATTTCTTGTACGTCGGTGTGCAATTTTTTGATCCAACCTCCAATGCAACAGTATAGTAGATTAAATAACAACTACTCTCTCATCCTGGCTTTTTTTTAAATAAAATAAGACAAAGTCAAAACATAAAATTTAAACGGATGTTCACGATTGCTATCACTTTTTATGTATTGATTAAGCGCAGTCAGTTATGTTATGTTACAATGTCACATTTGTTTGAATTTTGAATCAGCTCACCCTTCAAATGAAAACATTAATAAAATTATTGTTGTTATTATTATTATTATACATTATTTCATGCATATCAATTTAACTTCCGCTGATTACATTAATAAAGTTTATGAGTACAATGAAACCTAATTAATTAAAAAAAAAACTTGAGTATCCATTTGTGTTTAATTATGCTATTATTTTAAACGAAGAATACAGTCGTAATTATGAGATAACACAACTAATGAGATCGTCTAAAAGATAATTTAATAATTATGGATCAAAAGATGATCATAGTCTTGTTCTATTTAAAAATTTAATAATAATAATAATAATAATAGAATAATAATACAAAAATGACGTTGACGGTATGATGAGAAAACAGCTTGCTTTAAAAGTGTAAAGGGGATGATTTATCATTTAAATCCTAACGGGTATCTTGGCCCTGTCATACTGGAGGCAAGTTTACGTGTCGTAACGAACGTACAGTGTACAAGTAAAGTAAAATGTGGGTGGGCGTAATACAACAAACTTATTTTATGCCCTATAGCAAGACTGTAATATAATGTTCGTAATACCCCACGCTTTTCTATCTTGTTACTCTATTCTATCCAACTAACATACTATAATACTATATTTGTGCGAAAAATTACCAGCAATTACTTTTATTGCAAATGATTTAAAAATAACAAACACAAATAACATTTCAAACTCTAAAATTTACCAATGTCAAATATAAAAATTAAAATTAAAATTTTTTCATTGTACGTGATTTACAATTTATACAATATTGAATGCCTCTATTCAATCTATGTACAATGTTTTTTTTGGGTTGTTTTAATTATAAGTAAAGAGAAAGTTGTATTAGTCTTTTGAGTTTAACATTATGGGTGATTGCAAATATATACATACAAACTGGTGTGGTGTGGAATGAATAGAGACAAAAAAAGGATATTATTGTACCCGTTCGAACTAATGCGTTACTTCACCTATGAGGTCATGGCAAGTCATCTTGACCTCGAAACTCCATCGTAGATGGTTGTTAAACGTTTACCAGAACTAAGCGCCCACAGGGTTAAAAGTTAAGATTTGCATCTCTCTGTGAACGACGAACGACCAAGACGCTAAGACCTAAGACTCAGTTATTTATAGATTATATTACCAAGAAAAGCATGTATTGTACATTGTGCACATATACTTATTACATATCACATCTAAAACAGTTAGTTTAGATGATAAATAAAAACTAAATTCCTTGAGAAATTTCACATAGTTAAGCTCGTGGAATATTCTTAAAGTTCTTCAGAATTCTATCCTTTATCTCTCTATATGGTCATATTATATTTTGTTCATATCTTTGTCCGCTTGCCACATATCCACTATATACATTATACACCCGAAACTACACTACCGACAAAACGAATTGCACGCCGAAAGCAACAGTTCCCCTTTCGATTCACTTTGTCGCTGAAAACGATCGGACAAGAGCCAGCAGCGAGATAAAAAGTGTATAAAAATAAACATCACAGGGATCCTCGCTGGATAAAGATGAACTACTAAAATGAGCTTACATACTTTGTTCTCGACAACTACAACAATGATCAAACAATGGTTATATTTATCGTTAAAAATAAAATAGAATGAAGAATGTCTGATGCAAATTTAATGGAAATATCTATAAGTATATAAACAATTCACTAAATAAATTCACGGCATATATTTATCTGATCTGATTTGGTATTAATATTATATGGTACTAGCAAACCCGTGCGAATATTTTGTACAATATCGTGATCAAATAACGAATGATCATATAATAATTATAACTTCCACATTATAATACGATCATTAGTTTTTTGATAAAGACATTGTGCGAAATGTAATGATAATTGTGTTAGTTAATTGCATTTATTTGTTTATGATTTGAGTGGATTAAGTTTTCAGGACTCGTGTATTGGTGTACTCGCTTCGCTCGTTATGCCAACTCACTCGTAGTCAAAAACCTCATTTTTTCAGTTACATAATATACATTATACGTTGGATTGTAAACAATAATTTATATCACATTAATAAAAAATGTCTTGATTTCATTTGATTGATTTGCGTGATAAATTACACATTCGCGTAAAATAAACAATCCAAAATCTATTATGTTAGTTAAGCAGACCGTTAATTGATAGGATCTTCAATAACCTTTTAACATCGTTAAATGTATTGTTAATAGATGGCGCTGCATTTATTGAATAAAGTTTTTTTAATATTTATAAAATTTTTTGAATTTTATTAACTAAAAAAATTTTTTACATTTTTTTCATATGTTTCGTTAATAAAGTATTACATAAGTCATATTAACATGATATTTAAATTTTGAGATTCGTACAGAATCAAAATTCATCCTGCAACAATCAAAATACTGCTAGTGCACTGTAAAAAATATTGTGTAAAATCAAAACGATTTCCGTGTTAAATACGGTCCACTCAAAACTAGTGTTGAAATTTATCACAAAATATTTTTAACAAAGACCGTATTTGCGCAAATAGACAATATTTTTTACTGTGTGCATATATTTTATACGCAATTATAAGTAAAAAGTAATTCACAGTGGTGGTGATAAAAAACGACGCATTTTCAGCTGACGACTATGTATTGAGCAGCCGATGTTGCTTGTTAGTTACTCTAATATCGCTCATTGACGATAATTAGAAGGCATACCGCTTCTGGCGCCGGGTTACTCGAGTTGTGAGAACAAATCGAGTCTCTTGTTCTTGTTATCTACTCGTTGCTGTAATAAAGTAAAGATAGAGAAAAAAAAAGAAAAAATAATAATGTGGAGTATATAAGGGAGAGACAATAATATACCACGCACGATTGAAACAAATTGCTATGACCGGAAAACGAAATTGCGAAAGCAGCTCACCCGCGATCTCTATCTCGTGTAATGAATTATCTTTGCCTGCACGTGGCGAGAACAGTGAGAAATATTCTACCACATATATATGATATTATATTAACAATACTGTTATTTCTGTATTTGAGAATAACACATCAACGCTAGTATGTCCTATTCCTCTCGTGAACTCTCAACAAATATATCTATTTATAAGTGAATTTAATATCTCTCGTTTTGGGACAATAACGCAAAGTATACCAATAGAGTTAAGAAGAAATAAATTAACACCATTTAGGGTTCAATGACACCCGATGTGGTTTTGTTAGATTTTATACACTTCAGAGGTAATAATTTATTATGAATTAAGATCATCATGATTCTGGAATGATGTAGAAAATAATCAAACTTGTCAAAGAAATAAAATTTCCAAGCTTGTAAAACAACCAAAGCCACAAGGAACCACAATGGCGAAAAAAATGTAATTTATATATGTGGTCGCACGATTTTGCGGTGAGATGCACCCAGGTATTTGCAATGAAAAGAGTGCAACACGGAGTCACTGGAATTAAATGGGAAGTGTAAAACAAAAAAATCAAATATTGCATATAAAAGATGTGAAAATAGTAAAAAACAGATTGAGTTTTTAAATGAGGAAGCAAAGAAAAAAAAAATGACAAATTTCAGCCATTCGAGAAAAGATGTGCTTATTCTCCGATTGAACTGCTTTATTTCTCTATGCCTTTTATTTTTATCTTCTTTTCTTTCATTCATTATTATTATTATTATTAATATTATTATTATCATTCTCACACTTTTGGCACACACTAACTCCGAACGCGGCCAAATTTCGTCCCGGTAAAATCATCACGAACAGTGTTCTCTGTATTTGGCCTGAGGCACCATGAAGATTGCCCTCGTTATGCTTTCGGTTCTTTTTTTATATTTCTGTTATATTTTTATCTACCTAAAACTTTTCAAATTTTTTTTTATCACTTTAATTCTCGATATCAATATTTGATTCTTTTTTTGCGACAAAATTTGTACTCGTTAAATATTTTACCAATTTTTGTTCAATATATAATGATATTTTTTAAATTGAAGCTGGGCACAGCTTTAATTTCCAGCGTGATCAGATTTCTAAGTTATCAACCGCTGCAAAATATTTTTTACAGACCAAAACAAAGGCAAAGTTATATAAATAGAAGAAAAAAACCGTTCCAGAACCGAAAAGTATAAGAAATAAAAAGAGATGCATAAAGTTATAGGAACAACAATAAATAAAAGTGGAGGCATTACAAAGGGTTTCTAATGGAAGTTGAATACATTCCATAAAAGGGACCATATAAGGCGAAACACCCGCGGTTTGCAACAACACAGAAGCAAAGCAAAACAGCTATCGCTTTTTTTCCTCGGTTACCTTTTGCTCAGTTTCTCGTCGCTTCTGTGAATAATCCTAAGTTACTACATGTACGCCGCACGGGCTCGTGGGCGCCTCGGCGCCGGATTTAGACTTTGGACTTAAATAAAGCCGGCAAGACAAAAACAAGAGCGGTCCCTCGAGTCGAGTAGTGGTTTTGTTTTATTTCAAGCCCAAAAAATTTTAAGTAGCAGAGATACTGATTGTCAGACTAATAAAACCTTTAAAAAAACAAATTTTTTTTTCTTACCGTACGTGAAAATTGAGGCAGCAACGATCTCGAACTTTTGGGAATTTTCTTTGAATCCTCGATCTTATTTCTAGAATTTTCACATCTAGATTGTACTATTGGTTTAATATTGGATCTAACTAGTTGATATCCATCTTCAGAGTTTTTTTTCTTCCTAAAAGAACCGCAAAGCATTGTTCACCAAATTGTTGAGGAATTTAACTAATTCGTCTGACTATGATACGTAATTCGTCGACACATCATAGAGCATCTCAAACAGATCTTTGATAAAGCAGTTGGTAAAATGAGTCTTTAGCGGTCTGGTTTAAAACACAGAAATAAAAATAAAATGGGTCGGGAGACAGTGGTTAAAAATAATCTTTACGGTGACTTGAATTCATTGGATTGCAACACGTTTCGCTCGAGTTGCTCGAACTCCAGGCCGTTTCACCAACGGGATATGCTATCAGCTCTTTATTTTTATTTATCTTAGTGCGTTTGTTGGCGTTCTTTTACTTGAGTTCTTTCTACTCGTTTACTTTTCCTATGAGCGACCACCTTGGCGCCAGTCGCAAATTCCTGCATCTGTTTATTTCAATCTTTTAATCTTCCTTCTTTCATTACTTCACTCACCCTAGTATTTATCTAAAATGGTTATAGTTACTTTTTTGTTGACGTAAATTCTCTAAACAACTCGACCTTTTTCACTTATCTTGACACTGTTTCACGAGATTATCACCAATAAATTAAATATTCAAATCTTTGAGTCTTTTAGTTCAGTACCACGAGATAAGAGTCCTTAATCATATAAGCTTGACGAAACCCACTAATGTGAGATTATTATGTGAAGAGTTATCGACCCAGTTGATCAGTCTTTCGATCCTCTCATGGGCTACACATCAAGACTGTATCCTATATTTGTGTCACTTGAATAATAATCAGGTATGAAAGAATACTGATTATCAATCCGCACTTCCGCTTGATATTTTTTATAACAAACGTCAATCAACATCACCAATCGTTGTGGCTGTTAATCATAACACGTTCTTATAATAACTTAATCGATACTCAATGCAAACTTTCCATGATCTCAGTCTTTGACCCTTGACAATCACTGTACCACCAGACAGCAAAGTCTCTTCTCTTCACGGTCTGTTGATGTTTTGAGGACGGCACTCCACACCCTGTCGCGTCGAGCGTCCGGCTAACTTTTGATTCAAAATTTTAAATAGATCTGATCCACCTGCTGTCTTCGAACGATTGACAGGTTGAATGTTATAAGTGGTAAACAATATGATAAGATTTTGAATTAATGAAATCTCAGACTCGACGCATTGAGTGTCGAGAGTCGACTGAAGGCATAAAACCTCAGTTATAGCGGTCGAAGGAGCCCCACTACGTTGGTTTAAACAACACCCGGCAGCCGGCTTTACTTCGCTGGACGACCTGGTCGCGTGCCTCTCGGCACAGTTATACAGTGTTTCTCAAAATATTGCTACCTGTTACAGCATCCAAAACCAGAATTATGCTTGAATTGCATCGTTTCATGTTCATATTTAGCTGTTTAATGTTTACATGAGTTGCTTGATGCATTTTTAAATTTATTTACGTGGAAAAATATATAAGATGTATAAAAAAAATAAATGTGACACATATAATGTATGCAATAAAAATATATAATATATTTTTCAGATAAATATTGAAATATATGCATAGATGCCAACATATATTACACATGTGGCATACATGTGTGATATAATTGGCACCTATTGATTTGTTCAAAAATAAATTTTCATTACAATTTAAAATTTAACAAATTAATCAGAGAAGAGTCGTTATTATAATAACAAGCTATTTTTATATATTGCTAACATTTAATTATCTACTTGAATATATGTGAACGCACATGCAAACATTAATTAGCTGCTCTATTTCATAACACATTTAATATTATGAGTTAAATATTTGTAAATTTATCTTCTTAGAAAAAAGTTTATTTTCTGTATTAATAAAAGTTTCTAGTTGTAAAAAGAAGATATATGTATAAAAAAAAATTTTTAAGAAAAAAAAATATCTCACTGATCACTTAAAATAATAAGAAATACAACAATATAGAAAAAAAAAAACTAACCAATCTAAGCATGTTGCAGTTAATGTAATGAGATAGCCAGCCGACACATGATGGCATATAAATCATAATATATTTTAGCACAAAAAAATTATATCAAAATGTTTATGTATAAATCGTACATATTGATTTATGTATTCTTTACATATATATTTATTCGTGCGGACCATAACTCGCAAAATATCCTTCATGGCTAATTTAAGTTATTAATTAATTTAACTTCTATCAAAATCAGTTTAATGACAAGTGTAGCAAAATTTGATGCTAATTCTTTTGTATATGTATTTAAATGATGAATCTTTAAATTTGAATATGTTAATCCAAGCAACGTTAATCCTCCAAATGACTCAATTGTCATTTTTTTATAACCTGTTTTCATAATGGTGATATAAGACAACATCTCTCTGAACACAAATGTTTTGAAAAAACATCATCAAGGATAAGTAGTATATACTTTTATTCATTTATGTCCTTCGCAATTACCTTTCTCTGATTGATAATAAGCATAATTTTGTCCTTCAAGTTTTTTTATTCTTGCTTGTTAGTTGTTATTTGTTTTTTCTACACTCGTAACGGTTGTTCGTAATAAAACCAAGAAAAAAAAAATAAAATGTTCTTGTTCTTACTTTTAAATTATTACTTTGTAGCAGTTATTGTACTACATATTGAAATTTTTTGAAAAGAAAATTATAAGGTAAACAACGAAATTTGCTACAAAGAAGTCTTAATAGAACACTGGCAGTAATTTAGTTTCTTTGGCATGCGACCACAAAATAGTTTTGGACGTTATTGTGTGAAATGAAAAGGTAAAATTTAGAAATGAAAAAAAGTATTGAGAACAGTTGGCCAATTGTTACGAATGAGTAATACAATGTTCAGGTAATGGAAGTTCATTTACATGATAAATGAAAATACCGAGGGGTCGGTACACTCTATGCGTCTATACCACTCCCTACAATTGATATAACTCCTATATGTATATTCATGTATAATTTTGAGTTGACTCTGAGTCACCTGCAACACTTATGATTTAAATCAACATTTCAACCTTTGCACGCAACATTTATGTAATCATTATAATTATTTAACACTTTTTATGTATGATTAAGATTTATGGATTAACTAGAAATAAACAGAAGTATTGCTTTATTCAATAAAACACAGTTACGTTGAGTATTTAAGTGCAAGATCTTGACATGATATGAACAAGTTTATCAAGTTATTTACAAGGAATGACAAATAATAATAAGCATTAAATAATACAACAATAAAAAAGTGCACAAGAATGTCTAGAAAAAATAATAATCGCATCGTTAAAAGCACTTTACTTGAAATGTCTTCAGGCACGTGACTAGATTTTATGTTACTCACGTGCCATTCGGGATAATTTATTGTAATCATCTGTCCTATCATCAGAACAGGTCCAGCTAGTTTTAAATCAGAAGGAACAGTGTAGCCGTAATGTAACTCGGTGGACTTTTGAATAAAAATGCATGCGAAATATGACAATATTCTTAAAAATCTTAAGAAGAAATAAAGTATATTTTTCAATATCAAATAAAACGGAAAATTGAGAATCCCTGTAATGCAGGGTTTACCTGTATATAAGCATACGCATGCGCCGGCAACCGACAGATGTTTCCTCATCACCAACTGTTGCTGGTGCGCTTGAACCGAGAAAGATTAGTTCATGGATCTGATTTATCAAAAGAAGAAATGAGAAACCATTCTTTTCATCGTCCAGTTTTATTTTTTTCCTCGGTTGTTTTCATACTCCTTAAAAGTAAATCATCGCGCTAAAACTACCTTTTTAAGTTGTCTTTTCAAAGCATAAGTACATTTTCTGTCATGCCTTTTATCAAAAGATGATCCGTTAAATTTATTTTATAATAATACTTATTCTCATCAGCGTGTATTATTTTATAATTATGATAAATGAAGTACTTAATGCATGTATTTAGTAATATTTTCATTTTTCAAGCGTTCAAATGAATGCGAATAATGATTTAAATCATTGTCACAGGTGTGCGAGGCATTAATTGTAATTAGCATTTTCCATATAAACATCTGCCGAAGGAAGTAAAAATAGCTGTCCTTAAAATAAAAATATTTACTGCATTTAAAAATACATAATATGTATATGATGTATGATAGTTAAAGTCAATCTCGTATGTACTATTAAAATATCTTTCATATGTATGCCAAAATTTTTTATCCAGACAAATGTAACATTAATATAATCTGGAGAAAATAAAAAATGACAGTAGGCTTGAGTGAACGAATGAATTCACCTGCTCAAGTATCATGACAATAATTTTAATACATATATTGTGCCTACATATATCGTAATTTAGTATTCCACACGCGAGATTTATCAAATGATTCTTGGTCTCTGGCAGCTTATTGCAGATTATTATTAGAACGTGCTTCTACTCGATGAAACCAGTCACGAGGGTTCCGGCTATCACCTGCTCATCGTAATTTCTATCATCCTCATCCTCCAACCCCCCAGAACGCATAGCGCGTATACTTATACCCTATATCCTACCACCCATCTCACATTTCTTTGTATTTCTTTTTCTGCCATAATATAAACACTTTACTTCTTCAGCATCTCCATCTAGTCGTTGAACTTTTACTGGCAGTTCGACATGATATCTATTTATATTATTTTTCAACTCGTTTTTTCCGTTTTTTTCTCTTACTAAGTGATTGAATTTATTTTTTTCATCATCCTGTCTCCTGATCTTGGGTAAAAGTGCTGTACAAATCTCAACGACGAGGGGGAGTAGAGGCGATTGCTTAACAACGGCAACCACCTGCCTCAAAGAAACACGTGCTCGCCTTGGCCACTAAAGGGCAGCTGCCACTTTTGTATCTCTCTTCCTCCTTTTCGTCTTTTACTCTTAAATCTTTTATACCCTCGTTTTATTATAATACGGTGTATGTATATATAGATACCTACGCTCTTCCAGTATAAATGGAACAGGTATACAAATATAGCATACGTCGTGCTTACACGACTAAGAAAATCCACACGTACAACTAAACTATTTTCCATGTTTTTAATCCGGTAGTTAAGTCCTGCGTGGGTGTAACTAAATCTTATAACGCGGGTTAGGAAAAAAAATGATTTAGTTTGACATGAAACTTTTAATTTTTAAAACTACTTGATTAGATTTTTTGATGAGAAGTACATGATTAATGAGTGTGTTTTAATTTTAATTTACTTGTTCAAAAATTTATCAATTAAATTTTACTAGAGAATATCAAAATATAAATACGATCGAATACTTCCAGGTACTAGGTAAAATATTTACGTTTTTTATGTAGGTCTTTTGAAATATTTTTAACAGGATGGTCTTGACGAAATATTTTTAATCAGATTCTTTAGATTGCCACTATGATAAACACAGATAAAATTTGAGTACTAAAATTAACATTTATGGGTTTCAAATTAAAATTTTTTATTTTTCATCTAATTAACATAAGAAATATTTTTATGGTTTAACATTAATTTACTCCAATTAGAATTAAAGAAAAACTAAGAGAAATTTTTTAGAAAATTAAATACTCCACAAAGGAAAGTTCTTATTATTTTGAGATAAATCTTAGTGTTTAAAAATTATTCGAGCCATGTGTTTAGAAATTAAAAAATTCTTAAGCAAAAAACAGTACCCCCGTGTTATTTAGTTGGAAGATGAAAACTTTTTATTTGACCCCCATGAGTAACAATATTAAAGGCCCATATTTCGTAAAAAAAAAGTGAATTTTTTTCACAATCTAATGTCTATACTTATACATATAAACTTTTTTTTATTCAGTAAAAAAGATTTTTATTATACAATCCTGCAGTAAAAATGATATATTCTTTAGAGTAAATACTTACAATCCTTCTTATGTATGATGCAATCATATGCGCATGCTTTCTTATTTATCATGCGTGCTCACTACAGGTTACATATATGTTAGTAAAATTTCCAGTTTGCCATATCCACTGTAGGCGTCCAATATGTCAGCAGTATAAAACTCATACATTTTTATTTAGATCGAAGATAATAATTTTTAGTTCAGATTTTTGTGTTGGGCCTTAAGATAAATTTCATTCTTTTGAAAGCATATCAGGTAACATAAATATATTAATCCCGTTAATTAATTATAAAACTTTATGCTCAGGCAGAAAAGTGATTCTTAAAGGGGATTGTCTCTTTCAAATTTAATGAAATAAAGCCTCTAATTAAATTCTATTTTTTCTATACAATTATTTATGATTTGTATCTAGCTAAGTACCGTGAATTCACTTTTTATTCGGAGTAATTTATAACATATATTTTTGGATGACAGAAATAACATACCATTGGTTGGGTACGAAAAAAAAATTCCTTTAACGTCCACATACTTTCATTAAGCAATAGAAGCAACAGATGGCAGACAGGACGCGTGGCCGATCCTTACAGATAAGATCCTGCCCCTATATAATGTTCATAATACCCATCTCAAAGAATATCGGCAATTCGAGAAGGGTGATATTCACGATGATACTTAACGCATACGGGTTAAATTGCGGAATTAATGTCAATTTATTCGAAGAAATCCTGCTGCTCTTGAATTATTTCGAGCTAACTACTGACAGCCGCAACGAGATATCCAATTGGCGTGAGTGAACCAATTAACGTTTGTGTTTTTTGTTTTGTTGATATGAATATTTTTTACTTGAATTAAGTACAATCAAGAAAACCGTTGATGAGTGGGAATAATTTACATGTTGAACGTGGAAGTGCTTCGAGATCAAACTGAAAGTATGACCAAAAATTTGGAATTTCATTGGTAAATTAATGACTATTTAATACGTCTTCTGTGAAAATTTCAAATCAATTCTCGAAGTTGTTTACAAGAAATTAATTACTAAAACAAATTTTTCAGCCGTCCCAGTGGCTATCCCCTTTAAAATGCATGGAATTTTTCATTTTTTGAGAAAAATGATTAAGTTGCGAACTTTCGCCATCTAAAATGTATTATATTTTATTTTAAAAGTTAACATTACTATTTATTTCTAATTTAAAATCCAATGTTCATTATTAGGTGTGCAATTTTGATTTTTCCAAAATTTTTATTTGATTCAATTATTCCAAGACATTCATTGAACTTTTGTTGATTTAATTGAAGATATCATTTAGAGTTAAGTGCTAAACGTATAGCTCATAATTTTTATAAATATTTTAAATGTTATCATAGATATTTTTAAAAGTGTGCTGGTGAAGAAATCATGACGATAAAGTTATAACATTGATGTCTATAATTACATGAATAGAAGCTATCATTTATAAAATTTGATTTTATAGCACACAAATGTATAATCAAATAGTAGGGTTCGACATCTTGTTGAAAAGATTGCTGTTTTTAACGATGAGTGTGGAACCAATAAATGCAACATTTTATAACGAGCATGATGAATCAACAAATACGCATCAAGCAATGTAATTATATAGTTATTATCATATGCTATATAATTATTATTATTTTTAAAAAATATTGGAAGCATTCGTATGTTAGTATTAAAGGATAAATATCATATCAAAATATACTATAAATTATAGTTAAATACATTGCAATATAGAAAAGTTGTTTCAACACTTGAACGATGTTAAAGTTGACGATATATATAATTATATAATAGGTAAATGTTTCTCTTTGATTGTAGAGCTAATTTTAACTACTTTGAGTGCTTTCAGTTATATTCTATTGGACATATTGAAAATACGTTGAAGAGGCTTATTTACGTCTTCGACTAAACATTTCAAAGCTTTTACTATTCATATGTCATCGACCTAGCAAACCATCTCTTTCAAGTCTAGTATAAGTTTTTGAATATTATATCAAGCAGACGAAAAGAGGTAAAACGGGTGGTTTAAGAAAATTGAATAAAAAAAAACCGCACATAATCTTGTCTTTTCATATTCTTCTTGATATCAATAGTACTTTGACATAATATACACTTCAATAATTCGTATTTTCATACAGCAATATTTTATGAAATAATTAGATGAGTAATTATCCAATACTAGTTTGCAATTGTTACGAAATAATTTGACTATTCTTTGATACATTTCAATGAGAATTTTACTATTAAAAATGACTTGAATTATTTTTTTTTAATTTTTACGAAGGTACTAGGTACTAAGAATAGTGAAGAGGTCTAGTTACGACGTTTCTTTAGGGCATCTTTGATGATGAGTTTTCAAAATTCTAGAAAATAAAATAAATTCTGCACAAAAAAAAAAGAGAAATAAAATCGCTAATATGCTACTGAATTCAAATTTTGTCTCATTTTCAGACTCAATTACAAATTTTCATCTATTTCATTATTGACTGATTGCTAAATTTTTCTCTATCATGGAAGTAGTGTTCAAGCGAAATCGTATTTTCAAACTATAACAAATATTCAAGGTACTTCTATGACGAAGAAAACTAACCAAATCACAAATAACTCAACTTTTCTGCGGCTTGTTACTTTTTCAACTTATGTAATGTTAAAAGTATTGCAGTAGTAAGAATGTTTCAAGATAACAATTCATGTTTTTCACAAGTATTCCTAGTGCCACTTGATAATTCGATTTTCTTTTTTGAATGTTTTGAAAATATGTCACATAATTATCCATGAATTTTGGTCGTGTTTTAACATTTATGATCGATTTAAAATGAAATCTAATAATAATTAACACTGATCTATCAGTGAGAAAGCCTTACTCTTTGTGATTAATGTTTCATTTTTTTTTATACATGATTATAATGCACGGCATCCTGTGACCATTGCATGTTACATTAATGAAAAAAATTTTAAGCGGGCTTTTATTTGGAGTTAATTCTTAAAAAATTAATAATTTTATTAATTAGGATTTCAACGTACCCATTTATTTATGTGAAAATTGTATTAATAAATTTTTGATTATTGATATAATCATAGATCTTTGATCTTATCACTAGAAATTTGAATAGCGCGCTACGCGCGCGCCTTACTTTCGACCAATAAGGAATCAGGCCCCATTTTTTGCGAGTTTCGACTATTGATTAACTTTACACTCTCATGTATTTTTATTATAGGGATTAGAGCCAGGAAGTTGGCGTTTTTTCTTTATTCAAATTTGAAATTAAACATATGAATCCTCATTCAAACAACTGCGAAAGTCCTGGCCCTTATTATATTATATAAGTCCAAACATGGTTAAAAATTAATAAATGATCCATGATAATCAATTTTATTTTTCTTGCGACGACAGAATCATCTTCGGAAATTTTTGAAAATTTACAATTTTTTTAGCATGAAGTTGAACAAAATTATTATTATTATCACATATTGCACAGTGAAGACATTGGTGTAACATCTCAAAAGAAATGATTCATATTGCAGACATAAAAATTCATTGTACTGCACAAAAATCATTCTTTTGATCCAGTATTACAGAAAATAATAACCAATATTATTTTCGATTAATATTGTTATAGTATCCTTGGGGAGAATGGGTAACATCAGAATACAAGGAAGCAAGTATCGAGTTACGCGAGAGATGAAGTGGAGTGAAAAAAATAAGAAAAGAAGACGCCCAAAAGTGTGCAGCTGCCCTTTGAGGAGCACGTGTACAGCCCTCTTGGGGTTTTTTTATTATTTCCACTCCACCATTCCTTTTGCGTCCAGTTTTTCTACTCTACTCTACTCTCTACTCTATTCTATTATATACGTATAAAAGTTTTTAAGGTTTCTTCTCATTATCTCATGAGTAAACAAGACATGTGAACTAATCACACGCGTTAAGCAACACGCGAATTCAGTTCGACGAGATAATGAGCTGAAAGAAGAAAAAAACTATTAACAGAGACACTAATTTAAGTCTATTGAGTATCGGAGTATTGTTCTGCATACAAATTAATCTTAATTAACCACTGCTTTTTACCAGAGTAAAAATACTTTAGCACTTTTAATTTATGTAAATAGCCACCTTTTTTACGTCAGTCGGAATAACGAAGGATTATTTTTATTTGCGAAGTTGAATTTTGCAATAAATAACAATTAGTCGGATATTAAATTAAAAATTGGGTTATCTTTGAAATCCCAGACAGAATAATTCTATTTATAGTCAGATAATATAATTAAGATGCTAAGAATAACTCTATGTAAACACAAATCCGGAAAGGAAATACGATACCCGCATACTGATTACCGGAAACTGTTGAACCCTTGGTTAGTCTTTGCATTTCACTCATCATCATCGTCATCATCTTCAACACTCTGATTTATATAGTACTTAAAGTTCTTAGCTGGAATGAAATAATAAATTGTATACTTCCAAATAACATTTAATAAAACTTCTAGAGATCATTAACTCAAACAGGAACCCTCATTTGTCATCTTCAAAATTTGTTCGTGAAAAATAGTAGTTAGGCATGGTAATTGATTTTTTATCTCTCGCTATGTAATGAATTATAGTTTTTATAGAAAAATAACTTAAATAACTTTTTTTTTTAGTGATAATTAAATTATGATCATAAACAAAAATGTTGATGATAAGAATTCAGCCCTAAATTCGTTCCATTTTTACAGAGACATCTACAACAAAAACCGGACATATTTGTTACCACAGGAATCGAATGATAAAGTGCAGAACGAAAAGGCTCGGCGATCGGTAATGCAGATGTTACCTTGATAAGATATAAAGCGATCTTACTGATTGCCGAGTTGTACCGACTGCGCTAAATCTTACAATGTTTGAAACTAGATGGCAGAATGGAAGTATCACAAAATTTTTTCGAAGAATAGATAAGTATGATTGATTTATTGTGATTTTATTAATTTTATGTTAAATTATTGAAATGAGAGAATATGAGTTTTTAAATCGCTGTTTAAATAATCGAATAGTTACCAGTTAAACATAAATATTACTTCACAAATATGAAACTACGATAAGCTTTATCGATCTGATAAGACACTCGGAATCGCAATGTTAATAATGGCAGCTAAATGATTAAATTACTGCCAATGAAGAACGTTTAACATTTATTGAATAGAGTTACTGAAATTGATAAAAGACAATGAACAGATGAAGAAAAAAAAGCAAAACACACGTTGGTATTGAATTGATACTTTCAAGTGTATCTAATCGGTTTGTTTATACCTAGTAGTTAGGTTGTATTATGATACCATGATTATAGTCATCGCAAGTGCTAATAGATAACAAAGAGATTTTGCGTAAGCATTGCTTAAGTAATACGATCACAGCTAGAATCAGTAGATCGTGGTATAAGTATTAAGAATTCTCAATATAAATGATAACGTATTATACTTTTTAGTATAAGTGTAATGGCAATATTAATAATTAACGATGAAAGCATTAATAAATTGTTTAGCAGATAATAGATAAAGCGGAATATAAATAAAAATAATAATGATAACAATAGATTATTTATCAGTAATGAAATTATAAAGTGACAGGAGCGGGCGTGATGTCTGCACGTCGCAGAGATCCAATCATAAAATGAATCGCGAGCTGACGTGAGTACGATAAAGGAAGTTACTCACGAGGAAGAAGAGGGATGGATAAATGAACGGGAGGAGAATAGAGGGAGGTCAGCGACCAGCGTTATTCGTTCCACGTTGCCAGGTTATCGATCTGCAACCGCCTTGACCGACCTCTGCAGCGCCAAGTGCAAGTCCAAGGGCTTTTTCACCCTCTCAAACTCTAGGCCAAATCTTTATCAGATTCACAAAATAACCTCATGGTTCAATTGAATCAACTAGTGAGACTTTTTTTATTTTCATTCATAAAGCATGATTCTTTTTTTCTATTCTTTACGCGAATGGATTTCAAATATGGCTGGTTGTCTGTTATTCGTCTGGAGACTATCACAGTACAGTATACTATAAAGTTTAAAAAATTTTTAAGTATACGAGCACTTTTAACGATCATTCAATTTTTAATGAAAAATATACTTTACGGCTGATTCATAAAATGAAACTTGTGAAGTTCAGAAACTTATTGAAAAACAAGTTTTATAATTACAACAAATGTGTATGGATCCATCATTTATATTTTTACATTTTTTGAATTGTGACTTAATTTTGATTTAAAGATTTCGTAGCCTTTTTTCAACTTTTTGAACTGAGTATGCGCTGCAACTAATCAGCTGATATGATTTATTTATTGATTAATTGTAAGCTAACTCTTCGGAATTAGATTGCCTTTTTTTGACATGGTTTGTTCTACGGATAAAACAGGTCTATTTAGGTAAAATCGATTTAATTGATGAATTTTTTTCCAAATTATCATATTTCCGAAGTTTCAAACGTCGCAATTGACCGGTACGGTTTTTTTTACTTTTTTACTTCTTTTTTCGCTTCTAATAGTAAGCATAATCCCTACAATAAAAATACATGAGACTGTGAAGCTAAATAGTCGAAACTCGGACGAAAATGGGACCTGATTCCTTATTAGTTATAATTAACGCACGTTATTTAAATTTCTAGTTTTTTAAATATGACAGAATAAGTCTTCGTCAAATTATCTGTATCATGGTAACGTTAATTACCATGGTACATTACCATGGTTAATACCATGGTTCCATAGAATGATAAGAATATAACGTTAAAAATAGTTATGTAGAAGAAGCGAACTGATAATCACAAACGTTCCACATTCTAAGCCGTGTTAATTGAGAAAAAGTTTGAAAAATGCTATAATATTCATTAAATTGTTCACAAAAAAAATCTGATTGTAAAGTAATCTAAAATTTCGCATTATAAGTCGTGCAAGAATTTGATTCATTACAATATTTATGAATAACTTTGCAAAATAAAAATTTGAATACTTATTTGTTTGCAGTGAACCTTTATAACTTACGAATAACAAACAGTAAAAAATACCGAAAAAATAAATATGATTATCACATGGCTATTTAACCTCATCAATCTATGAAAATTGTTTGTTTCCTGACGGACATTGCGTAGTGAAATTACAAATTATTCACGAGAGAACCATCACAGCCATTGTATAGTTAGTGTTAGCAGAATAGTTTACTACTGATGCTTTGCTTGCATATTTCAATATCCAAATCAACGAGCAGCACGCTAAATTACGTTTGCTTCAGAAATTTTCGATGCGTATGTATTGGGTAAAACTGTATAGTGATTCGGCGAAATAGTAAACAATGTGAGGTTAAAATATAGGTATTAAATGTTCGCTGCAAATTGTGCTGACTACAGTAAGCAGTATACAATCTGTTTAATATTTACTGCACACGGAAAAAAAAATTCGGTAGCGTCTACTGATTGGCAAAAGGTTGACTCAATCGAAAAAATCAGTTGGGACAACCGATTTTTTTTCGGTAGGAACTACTGATTTTTTCGGTGAAGATTACCTAATTTTTCGATTAAGTCTACCGAAAAATCGGAAAAATAAACGATTGAGTCAACCGATTGCCAATCGGTAGACACTAACGATTATTTTTTTCCGTACAGTGGCACAGAGTCAACATTTAAACGATCAAAGATTTATTCTCGTTAAGATTGCCACTTTGATTTAACCGGGTCGCGTTTGTTAAGTATTATCAGTTGTAGCAGCTGTACCCGGTAAATTATTTGTACCGCGTGACAATTGACATCGATTAAAGAAATACAAGTGTTAAGGTCTAAACAAGTTAGACTCTTCTACAGATTCGTAACGTTCAATTTTACTTTCTCGAATTAACATCTTTCTCTTTAAGCATAACCTAATAACCAATAGTGTTGTAGTTATTTTGAGTTTCTTTATTATTTAAACGTTGTTTGATTTTTATAATCAATACTTCAAAGAAATAAATAAAGTTCAAGAATATTTGCATGCACCAATTGAATCATTCAATTGATTACAAATTTTTCATTAAATGTTTCCTACAAATATGAATTTTTGTACCGCCTACGCTGTAAGAAATTTCGGTATAAAAATTGACTCGGAGCACTTTATATAGTGTGGTGTAGAATAACAGTGTAAAATTCTCTCGGTGCAAATTTTCCATCCATGTAATTTTAACACGGTGTAATCTACTTTTTTTAAACGATTGTATGTTATTCGATATATTTTTGTTCAATGAGCTACAATTGACCACTGAATATTTTTAATTAGTTATTTTTTATCCTGAACAAATAACTATATTAATATTATTTATTTATGATATAGTTTGTTAATCATTTTAATACTTTTATAATTATTTGCTTGGATTATATATGTATCACTATAAATAATTTAACAATATATACAGGCTGAGAAGTTTATGGTAACGACTACCATCAATCATTTTTAATTATTACAATTCCCGATGATAATTTATATATTCACTTTCATGTTATTGGTTAAAATCTTGCAATAATAACTAAATAAAAAATCTTATTTGGAATAAGATTTGATTTTATTTCCAATAAAACTAATGGTCTGTCCTAAAACATATTTACAATGTATGTAAGTATACCAATATATGTTTGAATAAAAAATTAAGGATATGAATTGTATGTCAGTAATGCTTCTAGATAGACAATTTTTATAAATCATCCTTTGTAAAGATAAATGCTCATCGCTTACAAGTTTCTTAGATTGAACTTACAATTCATGAGTTTTTTTTCATTTTGGTTGTGAAAAACGACATGGTCATGACAAATTGCTTCACCTTTGACAACTGAGCAGATTTTCTACCAGTTACACTTTGTTTCAGTAATGCAACAAGTAAAGTATATTGCACTAAAAGCTATGTTTACTGCACAGAAAAAAAAATTTCTTAAATCGAAAAAATTATAAGGAAAACCGAAGTTATTTTGGAGGAAGAAGAAATTTTCTTAGCTTAAAAAAATTTAACTTCGTTCAAGAAATTTTCAGTCTTTCTTAAGATTTTCTTGATTTAAGAAAATTTACGCTTGATTCAAGACTTTTTTTCTTTCTGTGTGGTAATCGCAGTCTAAAATTATAAAATAAAAATAAAGAAACACAAAAATATTTGAATCAAGTAGATTAATTACAATGAAAAAAGGTTATAATGCTTGTTAATATATGCTCGAAAAAATCAATTCGAATATGATTTGAAATCAGACAAACGGCAAGATATTAAAATTATTCTCTGGTCAAATTGATTGTGAATCATTAAAAATTAGTATTTTTAATTTAATAGTACAAATGGAAGGAAAATTTATAGAACCAAATAATATTGTTACCAAAATAAGGGAAGAAAGTATTTTCTCTAAATTTTTCATCATGATTCATGACCCTCATGTTAAATCTAGACTGTAGGTATTGTTGGCTTTTTTTCTGTCTTAGATCCCGAAGGAACAAAGTTTTAGAGTATAATAGAATGAGTAAGAAATAAAACTTACCACTGTAAGGCTGTCAAGCTCACCGAGCCACTCGTTGAGTAGCTGCTCGGGATCTGTTTCATTGTCGCTATCCTCGCCGCCTTCTTCCTCGTACTTTTCCATTCTTCTCACTTCAGTTTTGTAGGTTAATTATTTCTTAGCGTGGTACATTTGTCTTACCTAAAACATAAAGCATTTTGTGTTGATGAAATCCTGAAATTGCGAATGAAATAAAAAGAACGTAATAAGAAGTAAAGCCTTTTGTTAAAAGAGTACAAAGTAGATGTCATTAGTTTTAAAATTATTTACCAAATAATATAAGGAATAATTAAATTTTTTAAAACGTTTGACAGATTACTGGAATAGCAGCTTTCGCATTTATTTAATTCTACGTTTTCAATTACTCTTACAAATCTATCATAAAACGTTATACGATAGTAATTATTACTGCGTAATGGTAGTTTCATCAAGTTCATGTTAATGAACTTGTTGATGGTGTTTGTCGACTCACCCGAGCGAATAATTGGAGTCATGCAGTGACGAGCACGTTGCATTTACAATCATTAAACGTACGTGGGAGACTCGGCAAAATCTATACTGTTTAGTCCTAACGGTTTGAGAAAGGTAGGCTTGTACAGGAAACTCGACAGTCGCACCCTTACAGGTAAAATTTAGTAACCCTCTATAGAATTTATCCTTCCATACATTTATTTTCATCATTAAAATTGAAAATAATAAAAAACAAAGTAATCAAGAGCTTTCAAGCGTACCCAATGGAAAAAAAAAATTTCTCACTTTGAGCTCGAAATTTCTTATATATCATTAAGGATGCAGGACTTATTGAATTTTTTAATTTGAATTTTATATTATACTGTCTAGTTATTTGGAAAGTCTTTCGATTTTTAACCAGAAGATATAAAGATTTTAGACGCGCATAACGCATCAAATTTGGTTGATCCGTTCAGATGTCCTTAGCAAAAAAATTTCAGATATAGACTATCTTATCTAACAGAAAAAACTGCGTCGATTGTCGTAAGCTGCATTAAAACCGGTTAAGTCATTGAAAAGATTTCACAATTCAAAATTTCTGAAAAAATATTTTGTCAACACAGCCACTAGTTTTCCAAGTTAGAGGATGCATAAAATTTGTACTTTAAAAAAGCACAAATCGGTCACATTCGATATGTAAAAGTAGATTTTTCTATTTTTTCAAACAATAAGAAACGAAATTTGCTATAACTAACTTCAAAACACTATTGAAATTTTCTAATCTTAGAGAAATTATGCATTCAATAGTTACAAATTGAAGTACGTTCTATGAGCTACAGCATGTAGTTTACAAAATTGTAATACAATGAGTTATGCAGAAGTTATTAAAAGGTAATGTCATAAAAGTAATTATTTTTTACATTTTTTGTTGAGTTTAAAAACAGTGAAAAAAAAAAAATGTTATGTTGAAGATATTTACATCAACTTTAAGACACAATCGAAGGAACATAATTTGGAGCTGATTCTATTTTTCAACATAACTTAACATAACAAAGTATATTATAGCGTAATTTAATATTAATTAATCAATTAATTATTAATATTAATCAATCTAAAAATACTTGAAATTAATTAAAATAACGAGAAGTTGCAGGGATGGTCTGCAGGATCAACCGTTTTGCAAATTTTATTTATGTCTAGTATCGATTTTATTTTTTTTTCAAGAAATTTTCTGGAGTCAAGGATGCATTTCTTGGTTCCAAAATGTACGGATAAAATTTTTATTTCTGTAGGGTAAAAATATTTACTATTATATACACGCAGAAAAAAAATTTGTTAAGATAATCTAAGATATGTTGTGGTAACAAATGAATTTGTTAACATAGGGATAACAAATCATATGTTAAAATAACAAAATTTAGGATATAACAAGTTATTGATATGTTATAACAACAAAACAGTTTTGTTAGTATGGCAAAATCTTTTAGTTGATTCGACAAAATCTTATGGTTGGTATAACAAATTTTTTTGTTGAAACAGCAAAATTGTTCTATTAAAGTAATAAAGAAAATTTGTTAGAGTAACAAAGAAAATTTGTTGTGGTAATGAAGAGAATTTGTAAGAATAACAATGAAAATTTGTTGGAATAACTCATTGAGTATCATTATACACAATCATTTTTGTGATAAGCTTTTGAGGATTTGGAAAATATTTTGGCAACAAATTAGTTTTGTTACTGTAATAAAATCACTTTGTTACAGCAACAAAGTCATTTTGTGACAGCAACAAAATGATTTTATTAGTGAAACAAATTGATTTTGTGATTGAACAAACTGGTTTGTTAGTACAATTTGAAACATTTTGTTAATGCAACTAATATGGATTTGTTGCTATAACTATACTCATTTGTTACCACAACATATTTTTCATTTATCCCGTCTTTTATTATTTCAACAAAATTATTTTTATGCGTGTATGATCCGTGTACTGGAAGAGGCAAGGGGAAAAATAAATAAAAAAAGTTTCTAGTTCATTCTCAACGACTTAATCTCCCTAAATTTCTTCATATAGTTGAAGTTAACAATTTTGAATCTAATTGATCGTATATTCATATTTTTATAATAACAAACTATTTCTATTAGAACTTTCTTATTACTCTGTGATGAAATATGAGTTTAGAACTTGGAAGGATTAGGAGCATTAATCTAACGATAATGTGCATAATTTTCTAAACATGGATTAGCGGAACTCCTTGAAAATTAATTCCTAGCTAATTCTAACGGATTAATTTTTCTATACATAAATAAGAGAGATTAATAATGCTGACATGATATACATTCGAAATAATAATAATAACGAATAGGGCTATATTCTTAGTATGATAATTATCTACCAGACAAACTTGACTTATCTACGATATTAACCATTAAAAACCTGCAGCTATGCAAAAGATAAATTTATTAAAAAGTTAAAGCTAAAATTGTAAAAAAAGATTATTTTTTTCACTAAAATTAAATAATCCATTTGTTGCCTGAAATACTTGACCAACAAATCTTAATTCCAGTTACCCACAGTTTTAGATATCGGAATTTAATGACGTTGAGTTCGATAATTAGATTTTCCTCGGATATCACCGGCGAGCTATTATTGCAAGAGAACGGAATTTATGGGGAGAACTCAAGGGATTAAATTACGAGCAATTGAATTGGTAGGTTTGTAAGCTGTAGATCCTGAGAACTTTCACAAAACGATTAATTTGACGGCTTAAATTGGATAGTGAAAAACGGTAATAAGGCATCTATATTAAGAAGTTGGATAAAATAAAATCTGATAGGAAAAATCATGAATTTAAGGAGACTTTATACTTTTGATAACCGCATTACAATGAAAAACTTTTATAATCTTATTTTTTCTTCATCGTCCTTTTTTTAATATTATGGAAAACGAGATGTGAGTCTTAAGAATATTAAATTTCTAAAAAAATTTTCAGAGTAATATTGCTCAATTAACGCGAATCAAAAACATTTTAATTTATATAAAAATGAATAATACTGATTAAAAATAATCTTTTGAAATAAAATGACAAAAATTGATCTATTATTTGCATATCAGGAAAAGGAGACTTTAATGAATAGTTCCACATAAATATGAAGAGTATTTATGAAAACATCATATTTTCTGCTGCAGAATAAAGCGCTTTTTATAAAAATTACATCATCCATAAAATAAAATTATTAACTATAAAAAAGAGTCACAGTCATCGTTAACATTAGAGCAGAAGCTCCTATTAACAATTCAATTGAACTTCAGATAAAACTGCGTTAATTTTCATTGCGAAATTGCTATTCCGCAAATAAAATAAGTTATAAATAGAATATTAAAACCGATAATTTAATATCCATTACCTAAAACAAAATTAGAGTTTATCCAATTAAATGATGATGAAGTCTTTGGTCAATTTATTAAAATTATTAATAACACAGAATGCAACATACAAAATAATTTCTTGATTTTGAAGTTTTGAAGGATTTTGAGTTGAATGGAGAAGCAAGATTTTTTTTTCTTTCTTTTGACATTCGTCCCAGAATATATGAAAAATTTTTCCGGAAATTACTGAATTACGAATAATGAATCACTGTTAATGGTTGCGATATTCATTGGAAATTTTTGCCATTACTTTACCAGTAATAAATTTGTGATCCAAGCAGATAATGTTCCATTGCATTAAATATTATTTTTGCAAATGTTAATTTGCCATAATTCATTGCTAAATTTGTCATTAAAGACAAATTTGGGAAATGGGGTAAGAAAGGATAAAGGGAAAGGCGGGACCTTACTCAGTGGGAATTTTTCGGTAACCGAAAAAATAGTTTGGACCGCTCAGATCGGGAATCGAGCTCGGACCATTTGGTTAGGCGTCAAATGCTCTACCGGTTAAGCTATCTGAGACACTGTCCGTAACAACTATTCAATCACTTAATAGTTTAATGTGGCTCATTGGCTAAAATATTCCAGTTTGAATTTGCGGTTTTTTGCTTATAAAAAATTTTCTATTGCAGATGCTCTGTATGCCCTATCAAAATAATCTACATGAGTTTATAAGGGAATCCACATAGGAAGTATGGATTCCTATAGGAATCCTCATAGGAACCTGTGGGTTCATGGATTCCTGTATAGGAAATTAACATAAGAAGTATAGATTCCTACATGGAGAATCTATAGATTTCTATGTATACATAGAAAATATGGAGAATCTATAGATTTCTCTGTATACATAGAAAATGTGGATTCCTATGGAAATCCACATAGAAACCTGTGGGCTCATGGATTTCTGTATGGGAAATCCACATCAGAAGTATGGATTTCTATAGTGAATTTATATAAGTGGAATAAACAAAGTCCTTATACGAACGTGATTTAGGCCAGTGAGTAGCGTAGAAGACTGTCAACCATGAGGTACCGGGTTCAAGTCCATCAGACGTGAACAGTTTTTTCATTAGATAAAATAACAAAATCCGTTTTTCAGAATTATTTTCAATTAAGAATTAATTAATAGCAATGAGTTCATAACTATTTTTAATTTTTTTAATGAATTATTTTTTTCGCCTGATTAACATAGGAATCTATGTGGGATCCTACCCTGGATTCTTATATAAGAAACCATATGGAAATCTATCTGAAAACACCATGTGGGAATCCATCTGGGAATCCAGGCTGGTTTCTCATATGAACTTTTTTTTTAAAGGGAACCATTATGACGATACTCTTTGCTGTTAATTAATCAACTAAAAATTTGCTATTCATCTATCAATTTTGACACTTTATACACATGTACCATGTACTAACAAACTACAACTCTATTACAAACAATAAAAATATTTAAAATTAGTTCGTTATGTCAAGTATATAAGTAAATTGACAAATTGTAACTCGAGAAGACTGAAAGTTTACGGAGAATAGCCTCGAGGCTTCTCATTTGTTCCAATGATTTACGACATAGAGCTCTGCCGATACAAGTAATAGCATTTGTGTTATTTGTGATTTGTCGTTTATGAGACGCGACGTGGGTCAGACTATTTCATTCCAAGCAATTATATTCTTCGAATAAAACAGTAAACGATTTATTTTAAACGTTTTCTTGATTATACAAAATTATGTGTGCATTCTAACTCGTATTACTGATAATCATAATAAAATATTATTCAAATATACGATATACTATAAATGATATACGATATACAAACTCTAGTAGAGTATTTTTATTTTTATTGAAGACTATAATTTATAACAGTATAAAAAAATAATATTTATTCAAGATATGTTCCAGTTACCGCAGGGCGCATTAGAAATTCAAATGTAACGAAACAGAAACTTTCTTGTAAATTAAAGATGTAACAGAATAATTAAATTTATAATGAATAGGAAGCTGGTATTTATAAATATTTAAATACAGTAAAATGTAAAGTTTTGTATTGAAAAAATCGACCTGTAGGTCGAGTGGAGCCAGAATTTTATCTTAGTGTGACCGTATGGTCAATATAAATGACTGCACTATAAAAATTACAAGAGAATAGGACTGGTGATTTAGTCGTGCTGAAAGTCATAGCATATTAGCTTATCAGATCGTTAGTATGTAAGGACTTTATGCAGACATTGTTAAGACGGTTATAGTATGGGGTTAAATGAAACAGAGACGAAGTGAGCTTGATTAGAGAAGGAGATTGTATTACTGTGATATTGCCTCGACTTTCCGCTCTATTCGACCATTCGATGATCTGTTTTACTTGAAGAGAATAAGAGACTCATAAAGACTTTAAAGGATGGACGGGAACTCTTACATGCTTAGATCTATAAAACCGTTTGTCTAAGCTAAAAATAACTTTGTATAAATTGCCAGAAGTATAATTGAATCGTTGGAGTCTATGCTGAGAATTGCTATTCTTGTAAAATGTCAAAATGATATTCTTGTTGCAAAAATATTTCGATGGAACTAAATAAAGACAATTACTACATTGATATCAATTGTTGGTTGTTAATAATCATGAAGCCACTCATCAATCCTAAAAAGTATTGGCTGATAAAAGAACATTTTCTGCATAATGCATAGTGAACAATGTTATGTTTAATCAGGCATAAAAAATCTTTTGATGACGTATGCTTATTTTACCGTTGTAGCTAGAAACTAAATTCTTAAAAAAATTGAAAAATAGTTTAGTGAAAAAAATGAGATTTTTCATTTATCTTAATATTAATTAATAAACATTAAGATCCATATGATTCACAAGTGTTACTGTCGTACTGAATCTGAACATTTTTCATTTTTTCATTTTGGATGAGTGATTATCAAGATATCTATACCGCCAGCAACTCATAAGTTGTAGGGTATACCAAATTTTTCGAGTAGTTTTATTTGTCTGTTATTGATATATTAAAAAAATTAAATTAATACATTTTTTATATATCTCGACCGTGGGTATGTTGAGCTCAAACTTTATATTAATATTCACAATTATAATTTCTTAAAAATTTAGTTTTATTTTTTGATCATCTTATCAAGAATGGCCTCTTAATACATACTCTAATAGAGAAAAATTATCTTGATTCAAGAGAAAATTCAATCTTGATGAGCAAATCTTTCTTTAAAAACAACTGATTGTTCTAAACAAGTATTCATTTTTTTGAACTAGTCATCTTGGCTTAAGTGAAGAATTTCCTTCTTTTCATATCAAGAGTTTTAATATATTGATTTAGTTTGTGAACATATTGAATTTAAAATATCTTGAGATAAAGAATATTATATATTGCAGAAAATACTTTTCTCCAATCAAGTTTTTTTGGTGTATTTGTTAATTAAAATGTGATAAATATGCAACAAATTCTCCTATTACATCTATTTGTATTTTTTTCCGCTCGTCATTTTAATTTTTTAATTTCAATATCATGTTTTAATCAACAATATTACTTTTAGAATATTAATTAAAAAATTTTGAACGTGTCATAATTATTAAGTGGAATATCACCAGTCGTAATTATGATTTTTACAAGCATTAAATTTTCCTCCATTTATTTTATTTAAAAATATTTAATTCTTCACGGTAAAGCTAGCTAAAGTGATACTGATATACATAAATGAAAAAAAAAAATTTTTTTTTATAAGATATAAATGCAAATATTAAATGAATAAAATATAGAATTTAAATGAATTATAAATATTCATGACCTAACATCAGTTTTACAAGTAATTTAATAATTTTAATGTAAACATTCTTACGGAGTAATGTAAACTTAATTGAATACCATCAGTAATTAACGAATTTAGTAGTTAACGCGACAACAATGTTCAATAATACCGGGTCGATTAACATTCACCCAGAAAAGGCAAATCATGCAGAAGATCGATTCTCTCCGGGCCAAGGTGCATTGTCTCGTGCTAGTATGACCTCACATCCACGGGGTCAAAGCTCCAAAATCAATACTGCCATTGATTATTCATGCCGGATAAAAAAAATTTTTATGAAAATTATTTCTTATATTTTCGATAGTTTTTAGACATTGGAACACAATATGAAGTCGCAAAAATTCAACTGAAGGGATGAAAAAGTACTCTTGGAAATTCGTGGATAATCAATAATCGTTTATCATTGTTACCAGTAGTTTAGGTGAGTCATCGAGGCGAAGCCGATTAAGGTTTTACTTTTCCGATATCGACAAACTTTGATAGCTATTGTCTTGGAAATAGGTTGCCAGTCGTTGGATACATTTGAAAGTGTTCTTTCCGCTTAACTAAGAGTACTATGGTGTAATATATTTTGTCGTCTTGAAAATTATAACTTCGGAACCTCTTATAAATCTTTAGAGTGCATCGTTAAAAAGATATTTCTTTTTGATCTACTTTTGATGCAAAAAAGAACCTATGCATTGATTATTTTTATATTCAAAGTTAATGTTAAAAACAGTTTGAGAAAAAAAAATCAATGTCTAAGAGAAAGGAATTCTTGGATGAAGTGTATTATGTATATTTTAAAAACAGAAAAATACTTAATTTGAAAATAAAATTTTTTAATAAAGAACTTTCTACTTTTAATCCAAGAGTTTCAATATATTCAAAATTTGATTGCCGGAATTAATATAGCTGAAACTTTTTAAACAGATGTAAAGTGCTGCAGGAAATATTTAAATCAAGTATTTTTTAGTGAATGGATTTATAATGATCATAACGATAATTCATAGCTACTAACACGGCGATAAACCTTGGGAATTTTCCCTATTTTTGCATAGGAAAAATTCCTATATTGACATAGGAATTTTTCCAATGTTAACATAAGAATTTTCCCAATGGTAACACGGAAATTTTTTCTTTATTAACACGATAGAATTATCCATGTGACATAGGAAAAATTCATTTATGACATGAAAAATATTTTTTTTTTCAATTGAAAAAAAATAGAACTCGAAAAAACATTATTCTGAAATTTTCAGGATATTTGTAGAAAATGTCAAAGTTTCATATGAAAGAAAGAAAAAAGAAATTAAAAATTTTTATCATCGAGGAATTCGGTGTTTTTTCGGAAAATCTAGAAATAACGATGAAGATAGGTTTGAATAATTTTTTTCTATTTTTTCCCAAAAAGAACATTTAATAAAAAAAATTTTGAAAAAAAAAACGTTCTGATAAATCAATTTTTGAAAAAGTTATGGTAATTTAAGCCATTCCGTCCATAATCTGCTCAATTTTTAATTTTTTCGAAATGTAAAGCAAAATTTGAAAAAAATTTCCTCGAATTTTTTTTATCACAAACCGACTGTATATCACTGTTTTACTTTTAAATTATCTGAAATTGCTCGAATGAGAAAATTGTTATGTAAATTTGTAATTATAAAATTAAGTTACAAAAATTTAAGTGATAAATGAATTTTTCTTATGTCACATGGATATTTTTATCATGTTAATAAAGAAAAAATTTCCATGTTAACATTGGAAAAATTCCGATATTAACATTGGAAAAATTTCTAAGCCAACATAGAAATTTTTCCTATGCAAAAATAGGAAAAATCCCTATGTTTTTTTTCACCGTGTATGAATTTATTGAAAACAATTCAATGAAAAGGAATCCTTGCAACAAAGTTTCAAAGAATCTTCACTAAAGATTTAATGTGCAACAGAATAACTAGCTATAAATCTCACCGCAACGAGAATAGATAACCTTGAGTGATCAATGCCGATTCGACGATAAATTGAAAAAAATATTAACAGCTTGATAGTAATCAATATTTATCACCTCACAATCTTTATTAGTAATAAAAATACAAGTAATTGTGATGTTGTTCTTACATCATTGAGATTTAAAGATTTCATTGTCTGTTACCGAGAACTTGTCTGACAATGTCCCTGTCAATCTTATCTCCGGTGAACTGAAAATTTAATCCCCTTGAATACTGTCCATGACATCTTCTAAATTACGTTACGAATTCAATGGGAAATAAATAGTTTTGAAGAAAAATGAATTAGCAGATTGAAACAGGTACGGAGACACTGAGAAATGGAGAAAGACTACAAAGTACTTAATGTTAAACCGTTGAATCGCTCAAGATTTGAATGTATAATCTATGATTTCAAAGCTTGACAATGTAATGGTTGACGTGAATATACTCTCTACTCAGGGCTCGAGAGACACATATGGCAAGCCGCTTAGGCTGAGAGATCGATTATTTGATTAATAATGCAATGCTTAAGCCAGACGTACGGATAAGAGACTCCTATCCTGTTTTGACTCTCGGATCAATCTGCATACTAAGTAACATTTATTCGCCAATAAAGTTTTGATTACATGATAAATTTAAAATAACTTCATTTTCAATGCATTAAAGTCGATATGATTATAATGATATGAGATTTTGTGCAAGATTGAAAACGTGGTATGACTCGTGAGATCTGATTTAAAAAGGTTGACAGAAAATGAAGATTTGTGACCCGGAAAGGTGATTAGTTAGTAATTCAGGGTATATCAAGTATCAGTGTATTAAATAAATCAATGGAGACATGTTACATGGTTGATAACATTCGCGGTTAAACTTCTCAACTGCCTACCTACCGCTCTGTAAACAGCTTCTGGTCCACCTATTAACCGCAATACTCGCGGTTTCTAGTGATACACTATTTACTGTATAGCGCCAACGCCTGGAAATCGATGTTATTATCATAAAAAACATTCTTAAAAATTACTTCCAAACATCAGGAAAAAAACGCATTTGGTTTTTTTCAAGAATTTAATAAATTTATCAATTTAAAATGTTTTTATGACTTGAGAAAAAAAAGATTTTAAAGGAGTAATCGATAAAATGAATCTTAAGGTGTGTTGAGATGCTACTGTACCTTTTGGTTTAAATGAAATGCATCACACGATAGGTAGCTATTCGTGTTTTAAAGACACTTTCCTTTTGCGTGTTGTGTATCCATGCATCTCATGGTATTACCGATTCGCGTGTCCACTTTGAAAGGACGTATAACGCGGGAAGGATGTAATGTAAGGATTCCACACACGCTCGATATTGTATACCTCGGAGTGTAAAAATACACTATAAATTCCAAGGACGTCAATCAATCTCTAGTAAGATATGTTGCGATCCAGTCTCATAAATCTGTTTGTGTATGCTTGTGTATTTTTATTTAAGCCTTTAAATTTTTATTATATTGTAAATTTGTGTCATCAAACTCGTCTATCAGCAAATTGTAAAAATAATTTTACTCAACTAAAAGAATCCCTTCTTTCGATAACACCTAGGAATTGTAGACTGTCAATATTTTTCAATGTACACATATTATGTAAACACTTGAACTCCATTTTTAATAATGACAAATAATTAATAATATCCAATTTATTAGAGTATATGTATTTTCTGCCCTATCACATCTGAAGAAGCAAGAAATATGTGATATTGATGACCTTAGCATTAGCAATCGCAGTTGTGATGGTTATTACTATGCTTTGTAATGGCACAAATTAAATTGAAAAAAATATTAACAGCTTGATAGTAATCAATATTTATCACCTCACAATCTTTATTAGTAATAAAAATACAAGTAATTGTGATGTTGTTCTTACATCATTGAGATTTAAAGATTTCATTGTCTGTTACCGAGAACTTGTCTGACAATGTCCCTGTCAATCTTATCTCCGGTGAACTGAAAATTTAATCCCCTTGAATACTGTCCATGACATCTTCTAAATTACGTTACGAATTCAATGGGAAATAAATAGTTTTGAAGAAAAATGAATTAGCAGATTGAAACAGGTACGGAGACACTGAGAAATGGAGAAAGACTACAAAGTACTTAATGTTAAACCGTTGAATCGCTCAAGATTTGAATGTATAATCTATGATTTCAAAGCTTGACAATGTAATGGTTGACGTGAATATACTCTCTACTCAGGGCTCGAGAGACACATATGGCAAGCCGCTTAGGCTGAGAGATCGATTATTTGATTAATAATGCAATGCTTAAGCCAGACGTACGGATAAGAGACTCCTATCCTGTTTTGACTCTCGGATCAATCTGCATACTAAGTAACATTTATTCGCCAATAAAGTTTTGATTACATGATAAATTTAAAATAACTTCATTTTCAATGCATTAAAGTCGATATGATTATAATGATATGAGATTTTGTGCAAGATTGAAAACGTGGTATGACTCGTGAGATCTGATTTAAAAAGGTTGACAGAAAATGAAGATTTGTGACCCGGAAAGGTGATTAGTTAGTAATTCAGGGTATATCAAGTATCAGTGTATTAAATAAATCAATGGAGACATGTTACATGGTTGATAACATTCGCGGTTAAACTTCTCAACTGCCTACCTACCGCTCTGTAAACAGCTTCTGGTCCACCTATTAACCGCAATACTCGCGGTTTCTAGTGATACACTATTTACTGTATAGCGCCAACGCCTGGAAATCGATGTTATTATCATAAAAAACATTCTTAAAAATTACTTCCAAACATCAGGAAAAAAACGCATTTGGTTTTTTTCAAGAATTTAATAAATTTATCAATTTAAAATGTTTTTATGACTTGAGAAAAAAAAGATTTTAAAGGAGTAATCGATAAAATGAATCTTAAGGTGTGTTGAGATGCTACTGTACCTTTTGGTTTAAATGAAATGCATCACACGATAGGTAGCTATTCGTGTTTTAAAGACACTTTCCTTTTGCGTGTTGTGTATCCATGCATCTCATGGTATTACCGATTCGCGTGTCCACTTTGAAAGGACGTATAACGCGGGAAGGATGTAATGTAAGGATTCCACACACGCTCGATATTGTATACCTCGGAGTGTAAAAATACACTATAAATTCCAAGGACGTCAATCAATCTCTAGTAAGATACGTTGCGATCCAGTCTCATAAATCTGTTTGTGTATGCTTGTGTATTTTTATTTAAGCCTTTAAATTTTTATTATATTGTAAATTTGTGTCATCAAACTCGTCTATCAGCAAATTGTAAAAATAATTTTACTCAACTAAAAGAATCCCTTCTTTCGATAACACCTAGGAATTGTAGACTGTCAATATTTTTCAATGTACACATATTATGTAAACACTTGAACTCCATTTTTAATAATGACAAATAATTAATAATATCCAATTTATTAGAGTATATGTATTTTCTGCCCTATCACATCTGAAGAAGCAAGAAATATGTGATATTGATGACCTTAGCATTAGCAATCGCAGTTGTGATGGTTATTACTATGCTTTGTAATGGCACAAATTGTAGTACTTGATTTGAAATACTCAAATTACTACTTGTAAGTTTATTCAATCAAATCAACCACTTTTATACCCAAACCCTTTTGATTTGGCTGAAAAATTTTCCTTTTTTTCTACCACACTAAAAACGTTTCCCAGAATATTTTTAATTTTTTTCACCCAATCAAAAGAAATGTTCAGAATTTTTCAAAAAAGTGACTTTTATTTTTTAATAATAATAATTACACAATAGTATATTATACACCTTGGCTTCGCCTCGGCCAACAATTACATGTAATCTGAGACATTTCTTACTTTACTTGCCTAGGTGTGTAATATACTATTACAATCAAAGATATTATCAAATACAATGTATGAAATCAAAATCTTTTTTATTACTAGTTAAAATATATTTTTGATAAATAGTAAATTAAAAAAAAAAGTAAGACAACAATACTTGAATTTTTAGAAATTATATTGTAAGCCGTGTACGTATTTTTTTATTAATAATAATAATATTCAAATTTTCATAAAAACTGGCGCTGAAATTTGAAAATTTATAAGTTAAAAAATATTTGATTTCTTTCTATTTTCTATTGAATACAAGTATAAAGTGGCATTATTTCAAAGGAGGAAACGAGATCAGTAAAAAAACTAACTCGAATAAAGTACCTTTTCTAAGAGTATCATTATTAAAAATAATACGCTGACAACTATGTATTTCTATAAAAATCCAATTGTATTTTGTACATACTTGAAGCGCAATAACAACTAAAAATAAATACAAAATTTTAAATTATTGTGAGGAAATAAGTAAAAATATAAATATTGATCTATTATCCTTTGATTAATCGAGAGAATATTTTAAATGAGGTAAAATAAGCTACAAATTTAAAAAACAAAGAATGAAGTGAAATACATCGGAGATTCTAAAATCTTGTTATATAATGCAAATTGCATTCATTGTACGCAGGGTGTGTATGAAATTCATGTTTTATAGTGACCGTAAAATTTTTATGATTTAAAAATTTATATTATGATAAAAAAAATTTACTATTATTCTCTCTATTGTGAGAGCAAAAATAAAAAAATTTTCTTATATTAACTGAAGGAATAAGTTTATAGTATATTGTTGAAATTATAAACAATGAATGGCGTGTTTTTATTGACAATAAAGTTTTATTAACCCAATGGATTTCAACATGGATGAATAAAGAGTTATAAGGATAATTTATAAGTAGTGAAAAACGATATAAACGCTGATTTGTGAACTACAAGTATGAAGTAATCTCGGATATTTTCATCAGCATTTAAAGTGAAATTATGTGAGATTAAAGTGGAAAAGAAGAAAAAGAAGAAGGAAGTAATACAGTAGTGGGTAGAATGAGAATCTTGTACATGCCGACACGACTCTCTGGGTGCAATGTACCCCCTGCAATCTTTTTTTTTTCTTCACTCTTTTCTTCCATCGCATTTTTTCACCGAAAGCAACGCCCCGATTCGATCGATCGCAGTTTCTATATATTGTAGTATCGAATAGCCGCATTTACTTCACAATTTGTTTTTTAAGACATGAAATAGTGTTGTAACTTAGCTTTTACCAAACTGCCAATGCAAATTACCATTTACAGATTTCGCTCTACAAATTTTGTATTGACTGTGAACAAGTTTACAAAAATAAATCATTGCAATTTTTTTTCAACGTCTTATTTTCATGTTACATTTGAGTTCTATTAAATATTTTTGATAAAGTGAAGATAAATATTAAAAATACAATTATAAATTATAACAATAGATTTTGCATCATCAATGAGAAAATCATTAATTTTTTTTTATGTTAATTGAGTAAATATTTATTCCATAACAAGCCATGTTGATATTTATTGGTATTAAGAAAAAAAAACTTTGAATTATGACAAATAGAGTAAAATCTTAAAGGCCGTATAATTGAATTATTGAGTAGAGAAACAAAACTTGAATAGTTGAAAAGAGTAGAGGTCGATAGAGGTTATTGATAGTCTTAGTTCCACGCGTAGCGGTTGAATTGACTCACAGATGTCCAGAAAGAGAAAATATAAAAGGAGAAGATTAAATAAAAAAATGTTAAGTTCTCTGCCAGACGTAGGACGTATACATATATCTCACAGCTTAACTTCGGTGTACTAGTGAGTACGAGGTTAAAAAAAGCGTTCAATAAACCTGACGTTGCCCTTGGTAATGCTAAGTAATAATACCCTTTTGTACCTTGAGAACTACCGTATCAGAAGGAGAATGATTCAGGAAAATTTATCATTAATATTAAACGTACTATGTAAAACTGTTGATACTAAAAATAATGTTTTAAAAATAGAATTTTTATCCAAATAATAATATTTATATAAAAAATAGATTGTAGAAAATTTAATAGTTCATGTTTCACATACTCGTTCCATAAAAGATTAGAAAATATTCCTCTAATAAAATGAAAAATATTATGAAAAGTTATTGGTTTGGAAATAATTTTCAAAAAATGAATTTTTCACTGGATTTTGACGTTTCAAATTTTATTTTTAAGATTTCTAAAATTTCTACTGAAGCTTTTACATTGCTTCTGAGGCCATCTATTAAATGTCAACTCTTGGATCGCTACTACAGCAATACTAACAATGTACACACGTATCATTGTCATTTATTAATAATAAATAAATACAATAATTATATTGAGTAATTCAATGATAATAAATTTAGATCATAATTTAATAATTATTTATAAAAAAAAATAATACGTTTCATTCATAAATTAGATAATTTTTTATCATTTAAGTTATCATTATTAAATAAATAAATAATTTAACGACAATTTGAAATTTCAATCATAGTTTTTTTTTTATTCAAATATCATACTTTTATCTGTATAAATTAATTAAAAATTATAGGTAAGGATTATGATTTTGATACGAAAATGAGCTTAAGAGATTTTAAATAAATTTTCTGAAATTACCAGTTTGTTTCTTTGCTTAAAATGTAACGCTAATTTAATAAATTCAAAAGATATAGTTAGCGTAACGTCCTTCAGATAAAACCTGTTTTTACCGAATTTCACAAACGTTTTTGATGAAATGATAAAAAATGTTTAATTATTTTTACTAAAATTAATTTTTTCTTCCCAATCACTTCACTATAACAGAGTTTAATTGAGCAATCAATTACTAGCTTTATAAGTATGCATAATTATAATTTATGGATTACAGCCACGTAATAGAATCTGTATAGAGATTTACTGGCTTATTTTCATTAATGATAATTACTCTTCACAAGTTAGTGGATCTTTTGTTGTGCTTCGAATAAATAAGCATCAAGAGTAATAAAATTTCAATATGTTAATTAGGCAACTAAATTTCTCGAATTGAAAAATTTAACTCAAATAAACTTAACTGCTATACTAAAACAATTGATTTAAGCTCATCTAAGTTCATTTTTTCGAATCGAATTAATATGAAAAAATAAATCAGAAATTAAAGGATTAGAATTCAGAAAAAAATATTCATGAATATATGAAGAGAATTTATTTCAATAAAGTAATTTCATTCAAAAAAGATATAAAATCAATTTTAGGATAGTAAAAATTTTTTATCCATGTAAACTAATATTTTTCAATTCATTCGAGTTCACTTTTGTATAAAATCCGTTTCAATCTAATTTAATTACAGTAATAATAAATGGATGTATTTTTTTCTAATATCTTTTATATAAAAATACGATCAAGAAAAATAAAAATAAGCCATATTCATTTTCAGTTTATAAATTTATATAAGGGTGAGATTTTCTTTCAAGTCACCGTAGTAGATTTTCCAGTCATTTTTAAATCATATCAATATTATACAACAAATTCTAAAACTACAATATTATTGTCATGAAATGATATATTTTCAACAATCACATAAATGAATATATCTCTGTTAGTAATGTTCATATATTTATGAAAACTGATTTAGACTGATAAAAATAAACAATTAAATAAATTTTAATTATAATCTGATTTGAATATAGAATGATTTGTACATTAATTTAAACATAAAATGGCCAAAAAAGGTACAGTGACCTCAAATGGTAGCCTTTAACATAAATATGTAAATGTAATAAAAACGGTTCATGGACATTATTACACTCTGAGAAACGAATGCTAAGTAAAAGGTACAATTTCTTTTCATATCAACAAATGTACAAAAAATAATAATTATTCAAGCTTATATATTTTTAGCAAGTAAGAGACATTTTGTAAATTGGATACATTATCATTTTTAATATCGTAATTTCACAGTTCATATCCTGTCTCATTTAGGTAAGACAATTATCAATACTTGACAAGGATCGTACTACTTTATGTTGATAAATTTAAATAATTTCCTTCATCATTGTAAAATGGAAACACTCTTTACATAAATGTTATTTTTTAAGTCTAAATTTAAAAAATAATAGAGCATTAATTTTTTTTTCGAGTATTTTAAATCACCTTTTTAGAGTGCTTATGAATAGCAGCAATTTTATCATTCCATGCCACGCAATATCATCTCCATATATATTATTGTAAATTATATTTAAATCGCTATTGCAAAAATTTTTAACCAATGTCACGCTTAAATATTTAAAATTATAATTTTCGTTCCAAAATTATAAATAATAATACCCACTTATTCTCTTTATAAGACGTAATTGATTTTATTCAATTTTTTTCGGAAATATTGAAGATGAAAGCCATTTCTACGGTATGAATATTTTACATTTTACATATGAAAAAAATATTATATGGATAGATTTCTATTGGAAAGAAAATATTTTGAAATTCATGAAATGGATCTCACATACAAAAGATATCGGTCAAAGTGTTGAGTATAATCCATCATTTCTAGATTTCCGGTATGTTCGTCGAATTTCAATGCTGCTCCCACTGAGTCGAGCCTTATGGAACAGGTCGCTGACTCCTACATGTCAAGCAATATTATAAAATAAAAAAGGATGACCACAGGAAATGAAATGAAAGCACGAAAAATAAAATAAAATGAAACAAATAAGAAAAAATGTCATGAATGGAGATATAGTGTAAGTAGAAACTCCTACAAGTTAAAGTCAATCTCTCTTCATTTTTTTTGGTTTCGTCTTTCACCACTTTTAGTACCATATCTTTTTCATTCTTTGCCAACGCATGTGCTATATCCTTATTCTCGTCGTAAATACTGTCCTCTTGAAAGTAAAATGTACTTGGCAAAGTACTTTTCCGATCGACAAACACCACTCGTTGCTCGGTACGCTCGAAAACAAAAAAATGTAAACAGATAAGAGCCGACACGAGAAAAAACTTCAACAATGATACAGAAGTAAACGTTAATCGTCACTCTTCAAATAGAAGCGATTTCGATTTGTCAGCGAGTTATATACTTTCAAGACTGATCAAAAATGATACGCCTGGCTGGACGCTTTAAACTTAATCATTTCTTATTTAGATGTGTATACATATAAATATTACCCATATTTTCATGTATAGATGTGTCATGGCACAAAGAACCTCATTTAAACATCTATGTATACAGATATAAATACATTGATCAAAGAGATGTAAATATATTATGTACAGTTGTAGTAGCCATCATTCCGTTCAATCAAATTCTTTCCCTTCCTCTCAACTGGTTTTTTTTTTATTTAAAGTATCTATGACACATCTAAATGTTTTTCCATCATTTAAATGAATTATACTAGGAAAATATGTTTCTTTTCCAGTGAAGTTTGTGTAAAAACTATTCAACATTTTGATACGAAATTTTTTTGTAATGATGCAATTTAGTGATGCATCATTAAATGCATCATCACTCAGAGTTCATTTTAAAGTATGTATACTCTTTGTGTTGGTTTAACAAGTGTACAAATATTTTTTTTTTTGTTCAGCTTAACGTTTTCAATTTTGTTTAGTGCTTTTTAGTCAAATCATAAATCAATCGAGTTAACTTATCTGGAATGTTTTTTGATACTTCTTTGTCACGAATACATTAATTGAATTCATCTGATAAGAATATAACAGTAGGTCTAACTATTATTTGAGATAAATAATAGACTTGTTGTGAAGATAAAATAATTATTTGAATCGAAAAAAATATTTTTTTCTTGCTTCATGACAATTATTCAAAAAATAAACTTTTGAATCAATAATTTAAGATTCTTAGATAAAAAGCAGAAAATTTTTTATTTATTTATTCTACACTCTCCAACAAGGTAAAGAGAATTGTTCTTAAGTAAAGTATTGGGCGTAATTATTAAAGATAATACACTTTTGATCGAAGATGTAAATCTCTCAAGTCAAGATGATGAGATTTAAGACAATTTGTTAAGCAAGAGTACCATTTCCTTCAAACTAAGTTTCTTGGATAGGAATTTTTCACAAATAAATCAATTATATCAGTTTCAATCTTTAGTATATCAAGCGTATCATATTTTTAGCTTAAATAATACTCTTTTTAGTTTACTCAATATGTAAGAAAGCTTATCGAACTGTTTGAGATATTGAGATGATAAAAATATAATCAAAACTTATTGTTTATCACAGTTCTTCTTTTCAGAATTCAGGCTGTCGTCAATATTATACAATAACTCTTTCAATCCAAAAAGTTACAAAAAACAAACGATGAGTTTTTATTTCCTTACTTTGATTCCTCTGAAAGTTCTCCATCTCTAGATGGGATTGTGATAAAACTTTGCGTTTATTTACTGGTTTTTTTAAGGTAGGAAATTGCAAGTCAGATAAGCCCGTCGGTTTAATTAATCAAAACTTTTATTTTTGACCGATGGGGGCATTCAGAAAAAACTTTTAGTTGCAAAATCTTACTCTTCAATTAACAAATTCATAAAGTATGTAGCTAATAAAACGTCAAACAAATTAAAAAATTTTTTTATAATTTCTAAATTATTCATGTCTGATGCATTGTGAATATCATCAGATATACAAATAAAGAGTAAACTTATTTCAACAATACTTGAACGAAAAATTGAAAAGCTTTTTTATTGATTGCTATTTTTCATTAATTTTTTTTTCTTTGCATAATACTACTTTATGACTATGAATATAATGAATATAAGTATGTTTGATGAAGTTTCACCAACACAGATATCTTAAAAGTTTATGTTCATTATGTTCACATAATTATAATGTTTTCATGGAAGAATATTGCGAAAATAATCTTGTCGAGACAATTGAGATAAAATCATGCAATATTTCTATTTATGTGGAAAATTATGATTCATGGCACAACATTGTTGTAAATGGTTTAGTTTAACAACAATAATAATGGACACACTAGTGATAATAAATTGAATAGAAGATAAAAGAACAAGAATAAATTAGCAACGCTATCATGGCGCCGGATTTTCTGATCAAAGGACTTTGTGCTAGTAGTTTGTTTCATATCACATCTTATTTATTATATTTAAAATTAATTCAGTAATGTTTATTGTTTATTATTAACTAATCTAACCCTTTGATGAATAACCTACATGATAATTTATATTAATTTTTAATTTTAAAATATAAACTCAGTAGGAAAAATAAAATACTTTTATGAATTTTAATTAATATTTATTAAGTGTACATGATAAAGTCGTTCCAACATGATTTTAAATACACCCTTTACATGTTTTATTAATAAAGCAATAAATAAATTAAAAAAATAAAGTAAGTGATTTACATCTATAACTTATATTACACATAAAATTTTGTTTCGAAAGAGAAGACTCAACTAAAAAAAGTTAATTACCCGTTTTACAAAAAACAACTCGGAATCCCAAACCAGGTAATTACGGTGTCGAAATTTTTTTTTTTATATTTTTTTTTTTCCATCAATTGCGCCACCCAGTTTGAATATGATATTCATCAAATAAAATTTTCTGACGCGGTCAAGCAGGCGCCATCCAAACGATTGCCGCCTCAGTAATCTGTGATGCCTACACATACTGACTTGTAAGTTGTGAGGCAGAACCCTCGTCTGAACAAATATTATGTGTAAATATACAGTTTGCTCTCTTCTGTCCGTGTATATGTAAATGTGAAGGAAACTTGGTCTACATACGTTTAAACGAGTTCATCTTTTTTTTTTCGCGCTCTCAAATCATTTTTTTTCTTTGCTTATTTATCCTCGTTAATAATTCGATGTATCAGTTCAACCACCACAATCTGATTAATACGATATCAATGCTAACACTGTTTATTCCACTTCATTCACTTTTACTTAAAACTCGGAACTATTAATTATAATTTGAGTATAAAAAATTGATGGCCATCATTCCATTTTTGGTTCATTAATACAAGGTATTATTTTTTCAAAAACACTTTTATGGAGAGCTAATTGAATATTAAAAAAAAACATATTTGTATTAGGTGATATGTACATGGATCATAAAAGTATCGACATAAATAATTTTATGATATGGATTTTAAACTTCTTTACCGTGAATGTTTACTTATGTAAAAGCCAAGGTTAAAAATTTAAACATTGAACGTCTAAGGTAATATACTATTGATATTGTAAGTCAAATGTAAAATACAAAGTCTCATATGCAACGTCGTTTTAGAAAAACTGAGTACATTTTTGATACCTATTTATTAATTAGCACTATCACTTACTCAAATATGTATTTTTAATTATTGAAAATACTTTTTACGTTTTTTCTGTTGTTTTATCAATATTTATTAAAACCTGCAATGTACTTTTTGTAAAATAAGCTGGACTGATTTCTCATGGGATTCAGGATTGAATGCAATTTCACAACTTTAGACTTTTTACTGATTCTCTATAGCTATTCAGAATGTAATTAGATTATCATCTTACTACAGTCTACTACTATCCAAAACTTCATTAAATTTTGAAAAAAAATTCTACAACCAATTGTACTAAGTCACGGAAAATATAGATCAATGGAAAAATTTTTAACTTCCCGCTAAGAAAATTGAAAATTTTCGAAAATTGGGAAGTTATTGGTTTCATCCCGTTTTTTAAAAATGGAGTTTTCATCAGATCTCGACGATTTGAGGTCGTTGGAAGCTTCCCTGACGATTTTTACGATTGTGTGTGTGTGTGTGTGTGTATGTGTAAACCTCTGATAACTTTTGAACGGCTTGACCGAATTGATCGCGGTTGGCGCCATTTGAAAGAGCTTGACCAAACTTGAATTTTTAATACAATTTGGACCGATAGATTTTAAGAAATTTAAAAAAAACTTCGAAAAAAATTTTTTTCAAATGTTGTTTTTTTAAAATAACTTCTGAACGGCTAAACCGATCGATTCTGAAAATTAATCAGTTTTTAACCTCAAAAAACCACGCCAATCGCCGCCCAGTCGTTCGAAATTGGTTGATTCGTTCGTGAGTTATCGTTGACGAAGAAAATCGAAGAAAAGTGATTTTTTCGAATTACTCCGAAATTTTTTATCTGATCAATTTGTGTTTAAAAATAAATTCTCGAAGGGCTCAAAAACGTCATAAGTGCAATTTTAAGCGTTTAGGTATGAAATTAGTGGGAAGTTGCAGAGATGGCTTTTAGGGTCAACCGTTATCCTAATTTTTCAATTTAAATTGCCAATAAACTTCAAATTACACTCAATAAGTTCTTTGTGAAATATCAAGCAGAACGCAACAATCGATTTCCTTTATTATTGATAATGGCAATTCGTTTTATTTTAATAAAATGTCATTCACAGATCCTTTAAGTACAGAAAATAGGTCGTTTACCTTAATTACAATAAACTTTACCTTTCAAAAATGATAATCACAATAAATATAACATTACATGTTTATATTTCTACCAAACATAAAAATTTCCATTAAAGTATTGAGAATAATAATTAAGCCAGATATTTTATACATAGACCCATAACTTATATGAGTGTGTAATGAAAAACCTTTTTGATTTGTTCTAGATAATTTATTGACTTACTTAATTTATTTATTGAAAGATCTATTTGAGTTTCGATCTCGATCGTTTCTTCGATTGATGAAAGAATCATTCGTACTAATTTTTTTCATTTAAAAAATATTGATAACTTTGAATTGTTCTTATGAATTTTATTAATAGACTATTTTTTTTTGATTAACTGATTTTACGGCACTTAAATATCGTCTTGACTTAACTTTTCAAAATAAACCAATTCTTCCATGACTAAAAGTATATATTTTTAATAGACATAAAAAAAAAAAAAGAAAATTAAATAAATATTCTGAATCACCAATTGAATTTGAAATGATTTCATTCCTAGCGATTCAGTGAAGGAATGACGATGCTTTGCAGATAATAGCGAATAAAACTTCGCCTACACAGGTTTATTTCCGGCGTAGACTAAGTGTATTTCGCCGAATCCAAATTCGAACTAAAACCGATCGTTTTTTACGATTTTGCGCTCTATTTTTAATGTTACAAAAACATTTTGTCCCAAATAAAACTGTTTTTACTTCTGTTGGAATTAAACTCAATATATTCAATACAACTGGGACGTTTTCAAAATTATTTAATATTAGTGTTCATAATGTCATTTGTAAAAAATAAACAAGTTGCTAATTTAGAAAAAAAAAAACGCGTAAAGGTTACGTCCTTGCTTGGATATATAATTATACAAATGTAGAATTTTGTGTAAATAATATACATGTGGTTGAAAAAAAGCGAAAAATTATCGTGGCGGTAAATAATAGTGGACAATTATTGAATAAATTAATTTTACTGAAAGCTATTAAGAAAATGAATTATACGATGATGCAACGTTATAATTTCTGCGTCATGGATTATTCATTTTAAAGTGAGTTTTCGAGGAATGGAAGAATGAGAAAAGGAAACTTCTCGATGAGAGTTTACAGATTATTAGAGAAATTATTTTTGACAGCCTAAGCTGGAATCTGAACTCAAATCTTATTGTTACGCCTTTAAGGTTCTTCCGCTAAAGCTATGAAGTCATTTTATTTCTTTTTTAGTCAAAGAAAACTTTTTTGAAAATTATTTTATCTAAATCTGGTAGAACTGGCAAATTAGTGATTGTATTGGTAACTTTTAGCAAAAAATTTACTTTTTTTGTAGAAGAGGCATAGCGCAAGAGTGAAAAAATGGGCCCCATAAGAAGAAAATGCTTACATGATTACCTTTTCTCACTCGCTCGATGTAGCAAAAACTTTTCAAAGGACTTATTTCACTCGCTTCCTCTTCTTCTATGTTCAAATATAGTCACAAAGACTTAAATTTTTAATTACTTAGTTTTATTTCTGTAATGGAGTTAATAATAGTAAAAGAGTTTATCATCATTTAAACATTACACTAAAACACCAATTCTATTTTACTAATCATGACTAGTTTATTTTAAACTATACAAACATATAATGCGAACAAACAAAAACGATACTTAAATGATGAATTTTTGAATTCCAATTATTAATCATCTTTGGCATTTGTACAGTCATAAATTTTCTCTACACAAACAAATTGATTCACTGTTTTAATACAATAAATTCATCGACACGGTTAAAAACAATTCAACAGAAACATTGACAAGCGTTAGTATTTTTACACGCATGAAATGAACTGAATACATGTAAAAAAACTTGGCCCAATCCTTAGAAGTATAATAGTAAAAAATCATTAGTGTCATCCGCAGATTTAATTTTCACGCTTTCACATTTCATCCAAGTTCAAGACAATGACAAAAGCGATAACAGAATATGAAGACATTTTAGTCGAAAAAATTACGATTGTAAAATGAGTTGAACAGTGCCAAGAGAGCATTTTTTTTTCTTTCATTCCATCACTCACGACCACAATAAACATTTATATTAATACAAAGCAACTTCGAGGTCTCGTTCACGTCCGCACGTGGTTTTGCGAGTCCACGACTTTACATTTAGTTTCAACACTATATTCGTGAATAGTCCATAGCCAACAATTTGCATTATAATTTGACGGCATATTCGTTGTAATTTAAAAGTAAGTAAAATTATTTATAAATTTTTTAAATCTACACAATAACGACAAATGTAAACCTCTACGACCTTCAATTAGTTTTGGTTTATTGTTTACTTTATATATCATTATGATTAGTGCGTAATTTTTACGTAGACGGTATAAGTAATGAGCAATAACGACTTCATAATTTTTTTTTAATTTATTTCGATATCACATTTTTAAATGTCAAAGTCCGATAACCTAAATTTTTGAAAAAATACTTGTCTAGACATTATTGTTTATTACTATCAACATAAAAATTGCATGCCTTTAACGCGAAGCGAGGAAACTTGTATTTGGCGTCTGCTTGAAAATAGACTTATCGATTTTGTCATATTGAATCGTATCTTAAATTCATAATATATGCACCCTAGAGATATAACAAGCGTTCTGTAACAGCGATAGCAAAATGAGAGACAGTTTTGATCTGCTTTTAAGGAGTCGCAAAATCAACCTAAGTATTTACCAAGAAGTTTAAATTTTATTTATCAATTGATGAGTACTTAATACCTTGTCTGATAAAATTTTAAATCGATTCTCTGCAGGAATCTCAACTTTCTGCCCTTGTAATGTAATATACTATTAATTATTTTAGTGAAATGAGATATTTTGCCTATGCTTGGTCGATGCTCGGCCAATGCTTGATAACTATGTTCGGCCTATACTCAGTCGCCTATATCGGCTTGGTGTTACCATCTCTGATAAACGGGTACTTGAAAATTGTAAAATCTAAATCTACTGAGATCAAAAAAAAAATTAAAATTTTGAAACATTTGGATAGTTTTTCAGTATATAGTAAATAAAAGCCGTATTGTTGTATATATGTACATTTGGAGTTGGTTCTGCTGATTCTCTCTGTAGTTTTAAACCTTTTTCTTTAGGTTGTCGCTCCCCCAGGTTCTATTTTTGGATTTCGCGATGGATGAACCGGACGGCAGACGCATTAGGAAAGGGTGGTAGCAACATCTACTTTCAATGCAGCACCAGAGTTTTCCTTTTGATACCATTCTCAATAAAAATCTCTCCTTCATCTTTTACTCGACTCAACTTCACTCTCTAGCGTATGATGTGCATTGCTATTTCACGTTTAGAATCTTTTACACTGTCATTATACTTTGTTGTGATTAAATCTGACTTGTCTTTGATAACGCAACTTCTATCCTACCGGTAGACTGCCTTTGTAATTTCAATCACGTGTTTGTTAGGGAAATTAATTATAAATTATAACCAATATCGAGCGTAGTAAAGAGGGGTCAAGATCAAATTATTTTGGTTCACCTCACTTATTTTCTTTCCTCAGGGAATATTGGACGTGAAAAGCTCGGAAAATCAATTTAACAGCGAATACCTAATCGCTAAAGGCGATTTACGGGAAGAGCATCCACGACGCCACATTAAAACGAAGGACGTCGACCCTGTTAAATCGATAACTCTACCACGGCGACGTGCAAGCTTTTCGCGATATCTATATACTTATATATATGGTTGCGAGGTGAAGTGGCTTACCTTATATACAGGATTTTACATTGCGCACTTCACTTATACTCTATACTCTATATGTGTTTTTATCCAAGTATGAAATAGTACATCAAAAATAAAATATTTCTCAAATTGAAAAAAAATGTAATTGTTTAAATTATTATGTTACATACCTCTAACAGATTATAATTTCATTTAGCAGATTTTAACCCTTAAAGGACACACCTCCAGCCTCGAGCGTGACGGATACATGGAATGGGTACCACTAAAATGTTCAAAAAAAAAACTATTGGATTTCTTTCTTTCACAAGTTGGTTTATGTATTTCAAGCAAAAAATTCAATTTATAAGAAAATTCTTTTGATAAAGAAAATCCTAATAACAGTTGACCCTGGAGGCCATTCTTGAAATTTCTTCATCTACTAATAAGTTATTGAAGTCTTAAAAAAATTTAGTCGGAAAATATGGCTTTTAATTTACTTTCAAGTTTTTTAATTTTATAGAATACTTGGAAATTTTTTTAATGCAGTTTCTTGTTATATGATTTTAGAAATGAATCTATTCAAAAATATCAAAGTTATTCAACACGATTCAATAAATATTTTTTTTTATTTGTTTCTCTAAATGAATTCGGAATTACTCGACCGATTGACTTCGACATCTAAGCAAACCTAAATTGTAATTAACCCTTTGAAATTTTATAAACCGTATCTTAGACAATTTGAATTTATTCTTAAAATATCTTAAATTCACAATTTTCTTGAAGAAAAATAAAAAAAGGTTACCTCTTTTAAAGAAGTCAATAACTTCATGAATGTCAATATTTTTTAATCTAAACTTAGGTTTATGTTGTTAAAGAAGCATATAACAAAGAATAGAATCAATGTAGTAATTCAGTTTTCAGAATAGTATATTACACACCTAGGGAAGTAAAGTAAAAAATGTCTCAGATCACATGCAATTGTCGGCCCGCTGCGCTAAACGAAGTTGCCGCTTCCTGCCTTCGTCGAGCAAAAAAATAGTATACACTCCACAGAAAGTAAATAAGAAAGCCTCAGATCACATGTTTGTCAACCTTGGCTTCGCCTCGGCCGACAATTACATATGATCTGAGACATTTCTTACTTTACTTCCCTAGGTGTGTAATATACTATTGCTATGTGATGCGATTGCAGCCTTTTACTAACTATAACCCATCTCATTTATTTTATAACGATCAAAATAAATTATATCTAGTCTAAAATTTTAAATATTATTATTCTTTTATAGAGCTGAGTGTATAACTTTGCGAATAATATTCAGAGAAAAAGTTTACTCGACTCTAAATACAGAATCTTAAGCCAAGAACATTTTTCTAGTCGAAGAATATTTTTACTTGATGCAAGACAATGATTTTCTTGTTTCAGTATTTTTTTCTCAAATTATCAAAACAATTTTTTCCTTATTATGATAATAATTTTAATATTATAGAAACAGATTCCAAAATATATCGAATTCTTAACTTTTCTTTAGACTGAACTGGATGTGCAGCGTCGAACGAAGATGAAATGTTAATCCATTTTTATTAAAGAGTATACAAACAAGGTTTTTGAGATGAATACTTGGAAATGATTATGGTCACAAATTTGTTGTGTTAAATTTACAGCTAATTATCAGAATTCTCTAGTAACGTTCATAGATCAACAAATACCTGATATGTTATGAATAATTATCAATAATAATTAATGATCATATAATCCAATAATTGATTCATGTATTACTGATTGATCCTCGAAATAGAATTCAAGAGGAACTGCTATCTATTCTATTTTAACATTTAATAGATCTATATGTCGTTTATTTACTCATTGGGAATTGTGTATACAAACAGTACTATTTGCTACAGTATAGTTGTTTGATACTAATTAGTTGAGAGTGCACGAAATGGTTAGATTGAATCTAATTCCAATGTAGAGAGGAATGCAATGTGACTTGATCAGTCTCCTCATCAAGACTTGAGTGCATATCCTATTATCCTATACGGAAGAACAGACAGTGAGCTGTTAACTTAACAGTGTATACATATATAGTTAAATTAATAAGATACCGGACATTGGATTGCGTGCTATCGACAAAAGCAGTTGAGTTAAGGGAGGGTAGGGGAAACTCTGATCATTGTAATTGATACAGGCACTTGAGGTGTGTGACGTTTCGTTGATTTAACTGCAATAATTAACTCACACGACAACAAATCAGTACTGTTTTGATTATGAGTTAAGTTTTAAAACTTTGCGGAAGCCATGATGTGACAATTGATACCAATTTAGAGACATTTATCGATAGATATAAGATATCCTACTTTCAATAAACAACTTTCTCTTCAATTTATGTATTATGCAGATTTATAAATATCATTTAAACAAATTATGAAACTAAAGCTTTCTCTATCTATTTTCATCTTTTATGGTCTTATTATCTTTAGAATTATTTACTTAGTTATCCGCTTTGAGTGTCTCTCTTTAATGTCTTAGCATTGAGATTTTTTGCTCCAATCAACGTTTGGTGAATTCCTTGCCATATACGGTGAAAAGACGGCATGCACTCAGATACCCAAAACCGTTGGATCGGGGTATGTACAAAAGAAAAAGATTGCGAACTTCAGATCGAAAGAACCTCTCGCTTCTAGGTGCTTATACGTGCTTCGAATAATTCTGGGAACTCGATCCAGGACCATCTAAAGCAGGACTACTAACGTACAAATTTTTATACCTAACTTTTTAAACTATAGGTCGGATTTTTTTTAATACATCTTTAAACTTTTGCGTCAATTGTATAAAAATTTGCAATTAAATAAAATAAAAATAAAAATAGTTTGATGCCAAGTCATTGTCATTAATATTGTCATGAAATCAAAATAACGTACATGGAAAGAAAAATAGATGCTGAATCCAGTCCTATCTTGTAACAAGCTTAATAATTACAATAAAAAGTTTTTTTTCAAGAGACAAAAAATTTTATATCTTGAAGAAGCTTCAAAAATTATAAGTAAAAATAAATTTTCTAAACAACCTGATACTCACACTTCTTTTGAGAAGAAAAAAAATTCTGATATTTGTTTGTATAATTGAATTAAATAAAACTCTAGTTGATTTACATATGTAATAAAGATTCAACACACGCTTACATAATGTTGGAAGTTACTTTTTACGTCGATAAACATGCAAATCAAATTGAACGAATTGAGTGAAATTTAATTTAATATGAAAATCAATTGATAAAAAATAGTATGTTTGAACACAAAAATTATTCTGAATTCTAATAATAATTTAGAATAATGCTCAATGATTCATGAAGTATACTATCAATAAAAGAATTTGATGATGCTTGAAAGTTTATTTTTATACAAATTGAATTGTAAATGAGAATTAATAAGACAAATTGAAATAAAAATTACATAAACGAGTGGTTGAAAAACTATGAAAAAAAGTTATGCTCGAAGGAAAATGCAATTTAGTCGTGCAAAAGTAGAAGATTCTCGGTTCAATGGATTAGAGTGAACGCGAATAATGAAAATCTACTCAGTTATATAGTCAAGGGGGTAATGCGATTCATCGATAAATAAAGAACTAAGATAAAAAAGTGTTAAAGTTGTAATTTCATTATATACATACAAAGTGGTTACTTTCGGTCGATTACGAAAATGAAAGATCGCTTTCGTAACACCCTGGAGGCGCCGCAATTAACGCCCGTTTCCAATATACTTTATTAAAGCAAGGTAAAAGATAAGAAGTCGCGCGACTACGCGTGCAATCATGTAAAAACTATACACGAGGATACCTACTACCAATAAATTATCTCAGATAGTTTTATGCAGACGGCGTTGTTATGCGCAGGGTTGAACCGTTGAAAAACTTATTTATCAGCTTTTACAAATCATGATGGGGTTCCTTATCAAAATTGAATATCAACTTTTAAGATAGTTGGTTATAATCGTGATATAAAAATCATATTTATAATAAAATTACATCTTTATTACTATAAATATGATTGCAGGTTTTTTAAATAATATACAATTTCCATAAAAAAGATGCTAACGTTTAATTTAATGTTCAATAAATTTTATAAATGCATCTACGTGAGAATAACCGCTCAGATAAAAGTTTAACGTGAAAAAGCAATAGTAGTAAGTTTTTATATGCACACGCTATCAAAAAAATTCAACTTAAGGTCAATGACAACAATAGTCACAAACAGGGTTGAACTTTTTGATACTCAAAAAAAAAATTGCTAGTTTTAAAGATGGTGAAAAAGAAAAGATCATCCCGGTCTATCGGAGCAAATTGACTGTGGAATTAACAGCGTCGTATTGTTGAAACATTCAAATGTTCAATATTTAACAATTGGTTTTGAAATTTCATTAACTTCTAAGCAAACTTTACACATTATCAATCCCCACTTTGTGAAGTCATGTTTAGTTAAACAGCTGAGTGGCAATGACAGTGGAAGGAAAAGGCAGACGTTTTATCTCTTACCACACATTTCATTTATTATACTGACTTGTATTAAAGCCATGAATTTGAATGTCTATCTCCAGGAAAACCGAGACCACAACGTAAGAACCGTAGACTACTAACGCAAGTACAAACTCAGCTGTCAAATTAGTTGGTTAGAATGATGTAGATATGAATTTGGAAACTAATGTAGCAGACAGAACGCAGCATTTTCATCTTTTATTTCTTGAAAAGAATTTCCATTGATCTTTTTTAGCTTACCAATTCAAGCAATTTAACTTTTATCATTTATCTATATGAATTTTCTTGGTAATCTGAAAAAGAATAGTATATTTAGGGCAAGGGATTGAACAAGACAAGTTCAAGTGGACTGAAAATAACTGACCGCGCTGAAGGCAAAGGTTGGCAAAGTACCAAGTCTCAAAATATGTTTAAGTCTATACCAGACACTATAACTTTCATGAAGTTTATATTGAAGTAATGAATTTTGATGCCTTGTTTAGTCAGTTGAGTAGAAGAGCAATTTTTTTCGAAGAATACAAGAAATTTTAATTTTAACTGTTTCACACTGATAAAAAACCACTTTTCTTGACTCAAAAACGTATATTCTTAAAATTTTTTGAAAATGTACTTTCTTCCCTGGAGAATTGGTCGAATTGATTTAAATAATTTTTATGAAATTCATAAATTAAATTGTTCATTTTAACTAATTCTTGAATTAAGAAATTCTTGTCTAGAGATGACTTTTTTCATGCTATAAATGGTTTTATTTCATTTATTAAACAAAATTAGTACAAGTAAGTTGAAAAGCTCGAGATAATTTTATGAAAATTATCAATTATTGAGAAATAGAATATTTTTGTATATCTATTTTTTATTAATTTAATGGTAAGCTGCAACACTTAGTAAAAAAAAATTTGTCATTGAAATGTATAATATGGAAAGAAGAAACTTAAGCATATGCAGTGAAGATGTATTCAATTTTTATTATCACTGGTAGATAAAAACCATTTAAAAGTTTCTATTTGATGCTTTTGCTCAATCAATTACAATGCATAAACCAAATGAATACAGAAATGATTAAGTCGTCGAAATATGTGTGTTTGTCAATTGATGACATAAGTGTTTAAATTGATTTTTTATTTTTTAAGTCAATTACTTTTTTCATTAAATCTTTTTTAGTTATTCAATTAGTGCTGCATTTGACTATTACCTTCATTCATGATGAAATTTTATTTCTGAACAGTGTTTGCTTAAATTAAAAATTACTAACTAAATTTTGAAAAGATGGAATTTACAAGCGCAGTTCAGACTTGAAGAATTTTATTTTCAGAAGCTAAAATCTATGCTATGTTATAGAAATAAAAGACTCATCGAATGATTTGTAATATAGTAAAATGAGAATACAAAGAGTTTAAAAATGCTAAGTTTTATGTATGAGTTTTGAAGGATTCGGAAGTCTCATCAGACCACCCGAAAATGTTCAACGGGTTTAAAAGTAAGTTTGCTGCTGTAATAAATAAGAATCTGGTCCACCCACGTCTGAGATCCCACGTTGAGTTTGAATGTTTTTATGAAGAACCAAACCCAAAAGTGAATTAATCGCGGGGGAGCCATTCGAGGGATAGGCGTCCAACGATAGTGTTTAGCTAGAGAAATAAAAGTCTAAGAATGATGGTGTTTTTATATTTACGTATGCACATACCACATGGGAGTGGCATCTAGAATCGAGAGGACGTAGGTTACTTTGTGATATTTCATAAAGACGCGGTACAACCCATTGGCCTACAATAATAAGTAGGACTTTGACGACGTTTATTATTTATATAACTATCGACTATCAAGAAAAACTCTTTTCATCATTACGTGCATATTTATATTTAAATCTAATTCTTAAAATTTTAATCCCTAAATAGTTAAATTACTGGACTGGCTCGATGATGATAATAAACCCTGGTTAATCGGATTCCAATTTATTTTCTCAGGTATAATGGAGCGTTTAGTAGTCCCTCGAGCATCTCGAAACAGTATTACTGTCCGTAATCGACAACATTGTGTTATATAGAAAATACAGTGTGGAAAGTCCGAGCGATGCTCAGGTCATCGGGGTCGGCACGAGTCGAATACAAAGCCTCGTTAAATCGGAACAATAATGGGAATAATAAGAATAATGATACAAAACGCGTTGGAGCGTTCATAGACCTCGGAAGTTAATACTCAAGCTACAACTAATATTAAGGTATATATGATATAGTACTATATTATATTATACATGAAAGAGAAACGGTCTTCAGAATAGACCAAGGTAGACAGACACCTACCTTGAAAAGACGACCGATACGAAAACCAGAGCGATAAAACTATATTATGTTATTATATTATATTTATATATCGGACATTGTGTTGCGCAACGAATCACGGTACTGACTAAGTAAACCAGAAAAATATTTTGATAGCTTTTGTGAAATAACATTGCGTATTCCATCTGGTTCGCCAACTCATTGCCATAATACAGCCCACGGTGGGACTTGCTTGAATTTTTTGTACACTGTCAGGTTGTACATATTGGGTTGGGCTGTAGCAAATGGTAAAAAAAAAGAAAACTATGGTTTAACGGCTGCAATTTAATTGCAGTGATCTATCTGAAATGTTCAAGTGAGAATCTAGTGGAGTAGACCCTGCATGGATTTTTTTTTCATTTTTTTATTCGTACTACCAACAAATAAAAGCTTCGAATTTGATTTGTGGATGTTGTATCAGTTAAAAATAAAGACAAACTCCTTATCATAATTAATGAATTCAAAAAACATATCTTTACTCCAATGATAAACCAACTTAAATAGTTATAAATTGTAATTGATGGTTACTAGGTCTATACATTGATAGTTTATTCGATGCTAAAATTAAAAAACCTCTAAATAAAAATCTTATACTGATTAGGCTTTCCATTAAAATTAAGCGATTTTTTCGAAAATGATACTAGCAGAATAATCGAAAACTAACTAACTGTTATTAAGCATTATAAATATATTTGCTTCACTAAATGTTTCAAGCTTGTTTCTATCACAGTTTAGTTAGTTGATTATTTCACTTGTCTTAGCATTATTTGATCAAGTATTGAAATTTATTAATAAAATGTTAATTAAAATTTGCTGTAGAATCTTCTTTATAGAAGTATTTTATTAATAAAAAATTAGGAAAACAGTTGCCCCTGAAGGCCATCCTTGCAGCTTCCCTCTTCGAGCTCAAAAATACAATTTATGTGTTACTTCGAGCTCTCCGAGCTCATAGAAATGGCTACTGTATGTTTTTGAGCTCTTCGAGCTCAAAAGTTTGATAAAGATTCTTCATGAGGCTTAAAAACTGTGTCGAATGCCGCCAACTGCGTAGAAATCAGTTCAAAGTCTGATTGAAATTTGATAAAACACTCTTTTTCAAATCTTGAAACCGCAATCACTTTTGAATAAATGAACCTATTTCTACGCGGTTGGCAGCATTTGAAGTAGTTTTTTAATCCTCATGAAGTATTTTCAAGTTTAATTTGATCGGACGAGAAATTTCGGAGTAATTCCGAAATAATACTTTTTTTGGGTTTTTTTCGTCGACGATACCTCACGAACGATCAACTGATTTTGACCGGACTGGCGGCGATTAAAGTGGTTTTTTACATCTTAAAAGTTAATCAGTTTTCGGAATCGATCGGTTGAGCCGTTGGAAAGTTATTTCAAAAAACCACTTAAAAAAAAATTTTTTTGTAGTTTTTTTGAGATTTCTTAAAATATACTGGTTTGAATCGGTTCAAATCATATTAAAAATTTAAGTTCAGTCAAGCCCCTTATATTTGAAATAGCGCAAAACACGATGAAATCGGTCCAGCCGTTCAAAAGTTATGAGAGGTTTACACACACACACACACACACACACACACACACCATCGTAAAAATCGTCAGGGAAGCTTCCAACAACTTCAAAACGTCGGAATCTGATGAAAACTCTATTTTTAAAAAACGGGGTAAAACCAATAACTTTCCGATTTTTTGAAAATTATTGATTTTCTTAGTGGGAAGTTAAAAATTAATCGTTTCTAAAACAATACTGAGTTCAAAATTTTTGTAAAAGACAAGCTTGAAGTGTTTTTAAAAACTAAAAAAAAATCAATCAATGCACACAGCTATAACTTATGTTTTACCGATACATTAATTTTTTTTATTTTTAACAAATATTTGAATTGACGAAATGTCTAAAGTTCATAAGTATTGAAAATATGAATATATTGCATAGTTGGGATACTAAGATAGTTATTATGTGGCGAGGGCAATGTTTTTAGCACTAGTCGTAAGACCACGTGCCCGGTTCGTAGGAGATGTGTGCTAAGAGAATTGCGCTCGCCGGATAAGAACTATCTAAATATACTACTACGCACTATATTCAACTATTGCCTGATTTATACGATTTATGATAATCTGCGAAGTGAAGTCTCAGTTTGCTGATCAATACAACGGAAACGTACAAGTTTTCTTCAAAAATTAAATAAAATAAACTTCAAAAATTGAATTAATGTTTCTATAACCACCATATTATCCGTTCAGCAAACATTTTGCCTAAAAACTCAATGACGCTTTACTAGTACGTATGATAAAAATAGATCGCACTCAGTCAAAACTTTTCGGGCTTGCACTTGGCTTGTTATGTTATTTCATGATAACACGTCCATTTCGGCACGTCTGTGGAAAACAGTGGAATCTACTTTGATTTTCGTCATCTTAGACGATTAGACTATTGTATTAAAAATTTCAACTTACGCCTTCTAAATAGATAACTTTTTTGGTGCCTTCAGCCAATCTAATCAAAGGAGCCGTTCTCGAAAAATCTAATTAAAATAAAACAATAATAGCATAACCAATTCTAGCTGAATTTAAGTTGCAAATTTCGACAGCAGGTTTATTTGGCATTAAATTTACTATGTATATGTGGGCTTGAATATTATATTCTTGTTTGTAGGGTGTTCTGAGCAGACAAATAGCCACAAGCAAAGTAGAATTAATGAGTGACGGGTGTATGCAACTACTCCTTGTATACTGTACTCAGTGTAGCGCTACAAACATACATTTCCAATCTTACGAAATTCCCCATGATTTGAAGTTATTACACATACGTTAGTCCTCGGATTTATGGTGTGGGCAATGTATAAAAAGAACTTTGATACTTAAGAAGGCTGTACGTACAACAGGACTAAATGCCGAAACGCTCCTTACTCCTCTCCAATTTTACATATTATTTTTACTTTAATCTCTTTCAGTGTACCTTTTTAACTTGTTTATTTATTACTTTATTTTTGTGAAGTTTATTCTCAAATGCAGTTGAAAGCAGCAGAAAACTGTATTTACCAGTAAAGAATTGAAGGTAGTCGAAGATTTATCCGCTCAAACAGAACGGGGGACGTGTGAGTATAATTTGCACACACGCGTGAATCCTCAGACAGCGGTGCTGAGTGCAGGAATGGCACGCTTTCACGTGCCGCAGATTCAATTCGACCTAAGGTTCATCGCAGTGCGGGAGTTGATTATGTATGCCCACACTAACCACCAGTCGTGTTCAGACAACGAAAGAGTACGATTAATGTACTTTACGTACATAAGACAAAATACCAACTGAGAAATTAAGGTTTATGATATGCCTCTCTTCAATCTACATATATATGTATACATATACTTACATGTACACGCACGTAACTGCTAACAAATAACAAACAGTTAATTATCAACTCTTCTACATTATCCTCTATATAATATACTATTTTCTATTTTAATTTAAAAACAATGTATATGTACATTAAGATACAACATTTAAATCAAATTTGCATCTATATCATGTATCTTGTTATAATATTTGGTTTAAGAATAAAATTATACATAATCGTAACGCAAATTCATAAAAGATAACTATTATATGTTTTTTGTTGGTTCACTTCTTGAAAATTTCTGTAAAATTTATTGCTTGTTATACATCAGAAATATTTTCGTGGTGTATTATAATCAGAAAATTGTGACGTGGTTTCACTACACGGAAAAAACAAGATTTAACTGTTTTCCATGTCGGATGGAAACTAGTTCCATATATAGTGAAAAAATGTACAGATGAAAACTACTTCTATGAAGATTGTAGCGGGGACAATCTTCGTTGAACTGAGTACTCAGTTCAACGAAGATTGTCCCCGCTACAATCTTCATAGAAGTAGTTTTCATCTGTACATTTTTTCACTATATATGGAACTAGTTTCCATCCGACATGGAAAACAGTTAAATCTTGTTTTTTACGTGTACACGGAAAAAAAAGGTGATGTAAAATTTGTATCACTGTAGATGCTAATTTTGTATCTAATGTATTATAACCTATACTTTACTATACTATGATACAGCATTTTCTATACTAGTTAACCGAATATAGCATCACCTGACGTAAAATTTGTATCACTTTTTTTTCCGTGTACTTGTCGATAACAAGTTGTTTTTTCAACAAATTTCAACGTAGTCTACCATGAAACTGTATGTGCCGTATTTGGCCATAAATTTTACTGAGTTCACTGTGAAATAAATGAATTTTTTTTTTTTGTAATTTTTAACTTAAAAAATGGTTTGGATCCGGGCTTGGACAATGTGCTACGATTACCGTGATTCTAATTATAATTTTCGAAGAAAATTTGTTTCCGCATATTTTAACAGAGTTCTACAAACACACTGATAGAAGTATTTATTTGTTTTAAAAAAATATTTATTAATAGTTAACAAATCATTTATTAGAGACCACTTTTTAGTATTAAACAAATATTTCTTAGTATTTAAAATGATTTGTTTGTATTTAATAAATCTGATATTCATTTATTAAATATTACTAAATCTTTTTAAATACTAAGAAATATTTGTTAAGGACTAACAAATGGCTTCTAATAAATGATTTGTTAAATATTAACAAATCTTTTTACCTACAAACAAATCCTTCTATCAGTGCAATTATAGGGTTTGTGTGAATTAAAATGCTCGTTCTAGTTATTGAAAGTTGTAATTTTTAATTTTTTGAAGTTAAGAAATGTTGCAAAAATACAATTAAATATACGGAAAGCAATTTTTTTTTTTAAATTACCGTTAAAATCACAGTAAACATGGGACATAATGACATGGTTTTATGATTTTCTGGTGATTGATGTAATTTTATAAATTATTTTAATAAGTTTTACCAAAGTTTTCCTACCATATTTTTTTTAGTTTAAAAAACTTTTACGATTTATATTTTCGATTGATGCTACTGTATTGACTCTGTTTGGATATATAATTTGGTGTCATTTCGAAACTGGATGAGTCTTCGATTACAGACTGAAGTGTCAAAGATTTCTTGCAAATCGGGTTGGCTGTCTACTATAAATTTTACCGTAGATGATTATAAATTTTACTCAAAAAATTACAGTAAATGAAGAAATGAGCATGTTGCTGTGCAGAATTAATTTTGTTTAAATAGGAACTAATATTTAAAATTAAACCTATATAACCAAAAAGATCCATGTTTTCTGCATTTTGAATTATTGCACATCGAAAAAGAAATGTAGTTTACTAATATCGACACTCATTAAAATAACTCAGAAGTTACAATAGTCAGCTACTCTATTATTTTAGATCAATGAAATCACGAAACATACAGGTTTTCTGTTTCCATTGGTCTAACTCTTATGATCCACTTCGAAAAGTTACCTTAATCCTGAGACCGTAACTGTGTGAATAAGTATATGTTGTATATGTTAGTCATTTTTTTGAGAAATATTCAACAAAATAAATAACTGTTATAGATAAGTTTTATGAACTTATTCTTCAAGCTACATGCTAAAATATGAATAATATTTTGCTGTATATATTTTAACTTTATTAATTATAAATTTATTTAATTATAATATAAATATTTTCTGTTGCAAATATTGCACTTTTTAAAGTATTTTGAGCAATCCTTATTAGTATTAATCTCATCCTTAACTTCGTATTAAAATATTTTTATGACTAAAGTGCAAAACGTGTTCAGAGTTTTTTCATGGTAAAGTTATTTTGTAAGACACATTTCAAAAGTTTCAAAAGTATAAACAATGACAAAAATAAATATAAAAAAAATTACTTCAGAAATAAAAAAGTAGCTTAACAAATAGCCTACAAGCCAGCCTGATTCATATAAATTTACACTAGTTTTGGTTTTAGTTTTGACATCGTTGTCGTCAGTGACGTTGACATCATCGTCGTCGTTGTGATTGTAAAACACGCTCGTTCCAGCTCTAGACACATTGAAATACCTGGGTTTTCACTGCACTGTGCTCTGCCTTTTATCGTTTGCTCGTTAATTTTCTAGTACCACTCGGCGTACTGTCCTCTTAGGAAAGTTATTTAAAAAAATATCCTCCATCACAAAAGCGCAACTAAAACACATTCGATGTTGTTTTTTTCTTTTATTTCATGACGATTTTAAAGTTTTTTTTTACTGCAATAAAATTACATTTATATTCTTTTTTTATCGTCCATTGTTATATTTTCTTTTAAATATTTAACTATTTTCTCTGAAATGAAGTTCATCAATTACAAAAATTTATGATTCCATTGACTTCGTATAATATACAAAATATTTATTCTATGAATTTAAAAAAAAACGTATGATGGATTTTTGTTTTAATTCACAATTAATATACATTCAATTAATGTGTAATGTAGTGATAAATTATTTTAAATCAGCGAGGCTATCTCGCCGTTATATAGCGATGTTTGTCGTAACCAAACTCTTAATTACAAAATACGAGATAGAATAAAATTCTTTTGTCATTATTTATAGATCACATGGTCGGCTTAAGAGAAAAACTTTAAAAGAAAAATTGAAAACAATTTGAGGTCATTTATTGAAGAAATTTATTTTTTTAAGCTAATCATTATTATTTAAAAGTAAAATAATTTTATGAAAATGATTATTCATTTAAAAAAAAAATGAAGTAAGAACACACACACACACACACACACCGTCGCGGGAATAGTCAGGGAAGCTTCCAACAACCTCAAAACGTCGGAATCTGATGAAAACTCGATTTTCGAAAAACGGGGTAAAAAACAATAACTTCCCGATTTTTGAAAATTTTCAATTTTCTTAGCGGGAAGTTAAAAAAAAATGAGAATCATTAAGCTTGTTTATGAAAAGTTATCATTATCACGTTTACAAAGATTTAGATAGTCAATAGATAGTATTGCTTTCATGAAATAAATTTTTTTCTTTTTTAGTCTGTTTCCTATTAAATTTATTGCAAATTATGCTTAAAACATTCGCTTATAAATTATTTAGATGAGTTTATAGTTTATTTTCTACTTTTAATTGGAAACAAAAATTATGACCGAGTAATACTTATTTGATAATTTTCATAAGGTTATTCCTTTTACGAATAAAATCATAAAATTTTAAGGGCTATCATAATATTATAATACTGATGAATCAATATAAAATTATATGATTATGTTATTGACAGTGAATATTTTATCTCACTATTCTTAAAACGACAGAAGAAATTCCAGTTACTTAACCTCGAGTGTTTGACATCATAAAATAATTACAGAAATCTTTATTTTTAACTCATTCCGAATATGTACTTTAAACTGTTGTTTCACATCTCATTAGTATCGTCATATCATGTATCATTTTTTTTTACTTTTCACAACTCTAGCTAATGAGTTTAGACTTTTAAAATTATTTTCAAAAATTACTAAAAGCTATTAAGTTACTTTAGTACGCATTAAACTTAATCAAACTGAATGAAAAATTCTGCCATTGAAATAAAACAGTAGCACGAATAACTAGAATAGAAATGAAAAAATAAGTGTAGTACGAAATCTGATAAAATATCAGACAATACCATGGAAGTATATCTATACCGTAGATTTAATAGAGTATATTAGGACACTTTAAGCTTCTCACTGAAACGGCTCATTGAATTTTCCTCTTTCTCTCTTGTCTGTATTTACTGATGAAAATACTCGGTGGAACAGGTTTATCAACCGTGGCTGGGTTGGTTAGCCACAATTCCTACCGGGCTTACGATCTACTCGGTAAAATGAACCGTCAACATCAGCATGTCAATCCTTCTCTTGCGTTTACAAGTCATCTTTCGTTTCGTATTGCAAATTTACCAATAAAAATAGTGGAATTTCTCGCTAATAATAATCTCGAGTTTCTAAACAATTATATAACAATAACAATTACAACAACAACAATAATATTAATAATAAAAACAAAAAATAAATGATAAAACTATTCACTCGACCTACTTATGGAAAAAGTAATTTAGTTCAATATTTAAAACGTCTTGAATAATTTAAGGCGAATTTCTTTTAGCTCAACTAATAATTTTCCTGAATTTTTTCGTCTTTTTTAAAGACTTAAAAATCTTCTACATCTTTGCATTATAATGGATATAGTATACAAGCATAAAACAGCAATCAGTCATGCGTGGAATGTCCCTTGATTATCTTGAAGTTACGTGATAAACTCGAAAACGTTCGTACCATGGAACTATAAGATTCGTGTCGGAATTTCTCGGTTATTTGTTTTCATGTCTGATCAATAAGTAGTTACCGAGCTTAGACACTGTGTTAAAATCTGTATTATTGGTGAAATAAAAAGCTTTTAATCATGTTCTCAAAGGTAAATTTTAAGGATATTGCAATGTAATTTTTTTCTTTTGAATTTAGCAACGGTTATCTTCCTGCACTGTTTACACCTACCATGTGTATGGAAGTGAATAAGTAAGTAAGTGAGTGAGTGAGTGTTAGGCCAACAAGAAGTAACGGAAACGTGGGCATACGTGAAATCGTCAAGGATTGTGTGTAGGAGGAATGAGAAAGTCATCAACCTGGACGATTAAGGGAGGATAAGAATTACACATAAAAGTTTTTCATTATAAATTATAATGTTATAATCAGTTGATAAATAGATGTTTGTGTGGTTAAAAATTAATTTTAATTGAAGTAGGTTTAAGATTAAAGATTGGTGAATTTAATGAGAACGATGTAGATGTCAGTTGGCTGATAAATGTGTATGCTCTTCTAACCAGGAGACGATGTTGTGCCTAATATTACGTGAAATACGATGAAGGCAAATTATTCAAAGGTAGTCGAGTTCAGAATATTCAACAAGACCAAGAAGACGGTAGTACTGTACTGTTTGCATATAGCATTCCAGAAACGAGCTTTTGACGCCTTCTTGTCATCAAGACGCGTGACCATAGACGGTTGACTGGTTTCCGTTTGTTTACTGTTTTCACTATATAGAAAACGAGTTGAGTTTAGTAGTAACCTAAAGATCGATAAGTCAACGAGAGTGAGTCCGAGCCAGCTAAGTGTATACTCTCTTCACTTTACATAGTCTATCATCTATCTTTTCTTCCGTTGCTTCATATTCATCGCAAATAAAAAACAGACGTAATATATGACAAGATAAACTCAACAGAATACTTTTGAATTTTTTAAGAATTTCATGGGTATTTTTGCTGCATCGTAGGATGCATAAAGATGCTATAATATTTTTAAAAGATGGATGATAAATTTTATTTTATAAAACATGAGTCGTTTTTTTTTTTTTTTTGTTTCTTTATAACGCAAAAAAACGGATTGAAGATTGAAAGGTAAATATAAAAACTGGTGCATTAAATTAAATCTCATGAATGAAGAGTATGAAATATTAAATTATGATAAGCTGAGTGAAATCATAAATCTAATTAGTAGAAAAATGTTCAACAATTAAGCTTCTATTCTATACGACTGTATCATCAAAGTAATCCAAGAGGAATTCAAAAAAGGTTTTTCATCAACCATGGGTCTTTTTATTAACAAAAATACCTTATGAAAAATCGAAAACGATGGAAAATTGACCAATTACGGATAAAATGAAAGAAAAATCAAATGAAAATGAAAAACAGTACTAAAAAAAACTCTTTTTATTGATCGCGTACAGGGTACAAAGTTCCTTGATATTCATAAAACTTTTTTAAAAAATGTTTATGAACTAGTCCAAAAATATTCTTTTAAATCAAAATTTGATCATTTCTCAATTTTTGTTTTAAATGTAACTTTAGAAAAATGTACAAATTTTTGTATTAAAATCAGTCGATTTGAAAGTTATAATAAAGTAGATTAAGTAGTAGATTAGGTAGTAGAGCACATTACGATTTGAGATGTGAGGTTCATGTTTTTTCGAAGTAATTCTTCACTTTCAATAAATTTTTAAAGAAGAGATGACTCATTTAACACTAGAATAGATACTTAGTATTTCCAGCTTATTAGTTTTTCAAGTATGAGTAGAATTGCATGTATCTAATTACGCAGAGACGAAAGTTTTAATTAAATAGTGAACATGATAAAAATTCCATTCATTATACTTGAGCAACATGGAGTAGACATATCACTTCGGCATGAAAATCTAACTTGATAAATATTAAATCACCTTCGAAATTCGTTCAACGTCTGAAATTCGTCAAATAGTTAAAAAAACTTGTTATGAAAACTAAGAACAATGATTTTTTCATTAACTTGAAGCATTGATTTTAAGTATTCTTGATGTTATATTTAATTAAAAAACTTTATTCTTAAGTATCTTAGAAGAGTTTGAATTTTTTTATTACATAATATCAACTTACAAAGATTTTGCATAGTTTAATCACTATGAGCTGTAATTAAGAACTGTAATTTAAAATGAAGAACTGATTGCATTAACATAAAGTTCTTGCTCATAAATAATAATTTATTGTAACTATAATAACATTTAACGATGAATGAATGAAGGGGTTTTACCAGTCTACACTTTCATGTTTTTACAAGAACCTAGTTGGTCGCGCTCTCTTCTTGCGTGCGACAATCATCTACTCACTTACTTTCTTAGATGATCGGCAAATCCTTTCTTCCTTATAATATATTACTCACACGCAATAGATCCTTTTTCTTTCCTTTCCTTTTCTCTTCTATTTCATCCATCACAGCTGTATTTTACTTATATTTTTACTGTATCCACATTCGCCTGTGATCTACCCTTTGACACACTGTGACTAGAAAAACTACAGCAAACTTGGTCATGGTACAGCCGGCTGACCGTCGAAGACCTGAGATCGGTGAAAAAACGGCCTCAGAGATTCGAACCCTCATCTTCCGACCCGTTACTTGTACAACCTAAGCGCTAAGATCGCAAGGTCAACAGGCCGGTTTAATAACATTTTACTAATATAATTTAATAAAAATACAACCTATCGATAATAATCGTAAGTTTACGTTTATCACGAAAAACAATTTACGCAATTCTTTAAAATTTACACGGCGAGCTTGAGTTTAAATAAACACTAAACGCAATAAAACCAATGACCCTACATACCAATAATTTTGTTTTCGTGAGTTAAATGGCCGGCTTAAAAATTTATGTGAACATAGACCGTGATAATGTCAACATAACTGAAAAAAGTTATCTAAGGGTACATTTAATTTATACTTTCCAAGCATTCGCAGACTATCAGATTATAAAAGCCTCACTTCTTTTAATTTGTCTAGTAAAAAAAGAAAAGAAAAAAAAATCTTTTATTCATCTTTATTTCATCCCTTTTTTTAGCCTAATGCATAAGCGAGATAAAGTAAAAAATTACTTTTTCTAAAAGCGTTGTAATGCGGGAAATAATTTTTTTTTTTAATTATTATTATTATATATTTTTCACAGTCATTTCTCATTTGATTGTTTTTTTTTGCCAGCGCGGCAATCATTTATGAACTTACTGGCACGTGAACCTACGCGCGAAAACGCGTGGGTATATACGCACGCGAATCCGCCCATGCAAGCCCCACTAGTGAAGTTTTAGATAGTCTTACAAGACCCGCCGGGCAGTTTAAGTCTATTCAAGATAAATGATTGAATCATCAAGCCATGTATACTGTTAGTTGTACACTCCATTCATGAATTTATTTTACTTTTATTTCTTTGCATGATGTGTGCATACTATTCAGTATATAAGTAGTCATATGAAACATAATTTATACGTGATTTATGATATATTGCATATTATGGGATTAATATTAAAATTTTTTTAAGAGGGATGCTAATTAAATAATTCATGTATGTAAGAGAAGGAAAATACTTCATACCTGAATTATTACATTTTATAATATACTACTCTGAAAAAAAAGTATGAGTCCCACACTTATAAATTTTAGTGATATTTCAATACTTGGTATTGGGAATATTCTTATACAATGTTTGAGTCTCAACGCAATATTTTTAAGCACTACACTGAAACTCGTTTAAGTCATCCACTTAAACCAAGTTTTAGCGCCACTGCAAAACTCATAATAGCACTACACTCAAATCCTTACACTCATAAATTGACAGAATTAGAAAAGAAAGGTTGTGGGAAGAAATATTGATATAGATTAAAAAGATGACAATAAACCCATTTATCTAAAAATTAATAAATAATTAATAATAATTATGATATTAGTCACGAAGTATTGAGCCAGTGTACGTGACAAGGTACATATTTATATTTATATAATTAGTTTTTAAAATCTTTAAAGATAAAATAATAATTTAAGTAATAATTAGATCGTACAATTGTAAATGATTTATCAGAATTTTTTGTTATACAATGTGGCCGGAATTATGCAAATAATCTATTTAACACTTTTAAAAACTATGTATAAGTTAAAGGTATTATATAAACACGGGGAAATAGTACTCTCTTAAATCGAAATAGTGACTGTCGCTTATGAAATAGTGACTATTCACTATTTAGTAGTGAAAAGTATACCTCTATTTGAATTAGTGATCTACTCTGCACTGCAAAAATAGTGAATAGTCACTATAGTCACTATTTCGATTTAAGAATAGTATATTACACCCCTTGGGAAGGAAAATAAGAAAAGCCTCAGATCACATGTAATTGTTGGCCGAGGCGAAGCCGAGGTCAACAATCATGTGATCTGAGGTTTTCTTTTTTACTTCCTTAGGTTTGTATTCTATTTTTCTCCTCGACGGAGGCGGAAAGCGGCATTTTCGTTTAGCGCAGCGGGAGGAAAATTGACGCTTTCCGCCCGGAGGTGAGAAAAAGAATTGAAATACGTGCTAGGTCTTACGCAGAACCTTTTTTTACTATACTCTCTGGATTTGCAATAGTATCAAACGGAAAATATAAGTCACTCACTTAAACAGAGTATTGCAATCATACTTAAACTTTTGTATATCATATTCAAAATACCAATTCTTTAAAAAAGTGTATACCAATAGCACTTAAACTTTTTTTTTTCAGTAAATTAAGATCATGACATAGTTTTAATACTTTTGTACATCATTTTATTTCTGTACTGAAGATGATGAAAAAAAATGTTTAGTGATAAAATTTATCGATTCACTTAAAAAAAGCTTTTTCCCTTAAAGTCTACATTTTTTATCATTTTCTTGGCAGTTTGACTGACATGAGTTTTTTGTACCGTTTGCGGAACAAAAATCTTTTGTATGTTATTAAAGTACAGAAAAATGAAAACTTCCATCCACTAAAAGCAAAAACGCGTTGCATATTTTTCTAATATTCAACTATGTTTTCTCAAAAGTAAAGGAAAATTTTGTTGGCATTGAACTAAATCTCGTGTAATTAATAAAACTCAAAAATTTTCGATTTCATATAATTTGCTCAAAAATTTGGTAAAAGACATTTTTGTTCGTCGCTTCTCTTTAAAAAGTGATTCAATGTAATAGAAATGCAGAAACATCTGAGTAGTTGAAAAAGCTTTTTTCCTATCAATTGTTTAGTTTGAATTCTTAGCGACAACCTAATTCGAAAGAAAAAAAAAAAACTTAGTCCATAAATTATTCGTTAATTTTTAATCTTATACACACATGCGCGTTATCACGCGAGCTGATTAGTTGCAGCGCATACTCAGTTCAAAAAAGAAAATGCCGCAAGATATTTGACGTTAAAATAACGTCAAAATTTATTTCATTACCGAAAAAAATTAATTTTATTTTTGTTTTTCTTTCATGAATTTGCAAAAGAAAACCTTTCTGATTAAATATTGAATAGTCCTTACGAGTAGAGAACTTTTTGATTTTTTTGAATTGTTAAGAAAGATAGTCTTCTGAAAAAAAACGAGTGAAAATATTCATAAATTTCAGTTATTAATTTACTTGAACGAAAGTTACAGTAAACTACAATTTTATAACTGCATGGTATCTCAAAGTATAACTTGTATCTATGTACTTAAAATTCAGATGTTTGTGTGTAGAATGTATAATTTAGATTTAATCAGTAAATAAATAACATCGATGACTTTAAAATACATTTACAATAACGTTGGAGTCGCTTATTAAAGCGTCTCTAAATATTAGTATATTTATGCGGAATAAGATTAGCGAAGATGATTTAAAATGAGTGTGTACCCTACAGATGCATTGTTTAAAAAATAGAAAGTAGAATAAAGTCAATAATTATTTCGCGTTGAAACTAAGCAGCAAACATACAATAAATTCTACTTTACTCAAAATTACAGGATAATTATTTTCAGTATAGAGATAATCCGTAGAAATATTATCTTATACTCATGTTAAATTCGTATGTTCATTATATGTATTTATAAATTAACCACTTTCCATTCAGTTACTCTAAATGCAATATCATACATATGCGGTATCCACCCAATTGGTGAATGCTGTAAGGATCTATGCATAACAGAGCATATCGCTATTAAAATAAACCCCAATCAATGTTGGCCTCCATACAGTTATAAAGCTCATGTATGTTTGTTTCGACTATATAATATCCAATGTAATTTAGCTCTCGCATATTAACTCACAGGCTGCAAGGTGCAGCGATTGATTATGCACATTATTATCGGTACGAATACACACACTACCCAATTGATTTCAAGCAATTCTAATCAATAAAATAGTTGTAGAGACAAACGATCCACAGAATAGTCAAAAACAACTCTTGTAATCTCATATCAAAACACCAACTCGTTTTCTCGAAAAATCGGTTTATTTATTGCTTTAATATTCGATCGTTTTAAAAACAACTTCAACTAATATCAAGTAACTATATATTATATGCAAGGACAAATCCATAATTACCTCGCTTTTTTTTTCCGTGCGTGATTGTATAGTTTGATTATGCTGTTTTATACTAACGCGCTTCAATCAAACTAAAACTTTGAGAGGAGATAGTCTGTGATGATTAGAATAGAATGACAGCTGAAAATTCAGATTCTAATCAAAATAAAAAATAACTTAAACATAATCATTTATTTATTTATTTTCTACATTACTTTCACTGCATAGAACTTTTTTGTTCCAATGAAAGATAATTTAAGCATTCGAAAGTTATAATAATGCGACATATTTATTTAATTGATTAATTAATTAATGACAGAAGCACATTCTTGAAAAAAAGATGAAATAATAAGGATAGTTTTACAAGGAATGATATTGTGCCTTGAGTTCTTGAAAACACTGAGTTTACCTCAATTTTATGCAATCTATTCTTTTTTCTTAATATTCGTGCAAAAACTGATGATAATGATATGGTCATAATCATAATTTTGAAACTCAAACTGAAGAAAAAAGTAATTGATGACCTTAACCATATAAATTTACTTTACTTGAACGTACATTCTGTGGAAATATTATTTGGAAAATATATATAAGTTTTTCAATAAACAAACTCTACAAATAGTATAAAACATTATACTAGCAATATATTTTATTATTTTTCTAAAAAATACTACTGGCACTAAAATTTACGATAAGAAGTCAGTTTAAAGTATCATAAACCTTGGACTTTAATTCTTAGAGCTCAGACAGCTCGGTATATAACGGTATAGTAAATAAAATGATGAAAATATAAAATACACAGACACAGCTAAGCTTAAAAGATTTCGAGTTTATTTCGCGACCAATTCTATACCTGTAACTACAAAATGAAAAAATGTTTTTCTCCTTTTTTTTTGTTTTAAACTAGGATTCAGGTGGTATAAAATAAGAGAATACGGTTGATTCACCGGAAGACTCAACTGGTACAATGGTACGTTGTTTGCAATGAGTTATCGATCGCTTCCTATCCGTGGCGTATGGCGTTTGGTGTATACGAGTAAAACAAGGATAGACAACAGTGTGATAGTATGATAGTGTGATAGTGTTGTACACCAGGAGTCGAGAACTCGAGCTCTACTCGGCGTGACTTGTGCAAGACTACCGTGACGACGTACACCAGTAGTACAGAGGTGGATATAAAAAGGAACAAGAGACTCTACTTTAAAAGATAGAGAGCACACACTTTGTCGCTTTGTTAAAGTCGAAAGACGATCTCGTCTTAAGATCAACACAGTACAAGAGTACACTAGTCTCAACTCTAATTTTTATTATTATTTTTTTTTACCATACTCGATCCAGGACAAATATAATCTAATAATAGCCTTCAAGGGTGTACTTTAGCGAACTTCCGTGAGGTTCTGGCTTATAAATTGAGAGAGTTAGAGGAAACGGAAACTCGTAAGATGAATAAACATGGACGTAATGTACAGCTGTTAAAACTTCAATATATTACTTGCCGTAAGCGCGAACCGTGGAGACTACGCTGCTATGCTCTATACACCCACCTCAAAATAGAGTTATCGATTTCTTCGTTTTAAATCATGCTTAAAATTCAGAATATACGCTTAAACGGTATAATAAGCACTTTTACATAAGTATGAATATATAAATAATAGATTTTGTGCACTTTTAAATCGATTTATTAAAATCTCTCGATAAATAAAATTGTATTGGTCATTGCACGCCTCAGAGCGCAAAGCGTTTGAGGTTATTCATAACTCTATAATTTGGGCCAGATCATTTTTATCATACTCACTCCAATAAGTTCAATTTTCAAGCACTGGGTGGCGTCCGTAGAAGTACTGATTTCTAGAGACCCTACTTCACCGCCTATTTTTTCCAGCTTAGGCCACAAAATGTACCTCCTCTGCTTTCTCCCTGTACTGTTATTATATAACCGGACAGATTTAGAAGGAACGGTAAATAAAACAATCACATTCTAGCTTACCGACCGAAGACTTCAGTAGTTTATCAATAACGATGAAGATAGGTTGGAACAATTTCTAGGAATTTTTTTTTGTAAAACTGCATTAAGAAACAAAAATTTTGAAAAATTAAACGTTTATGTAAGTTGCATATACGTTCATATAATTTAAAAAAGTTACAGATATTTGAAAAAAAAAATCGGCTTTGTATAAAATTCATAACTTTTTTTTGTTAGGTGAAAAAATTTGAGAAAAAGTCTGAAAAATGATTTTTATCGACTAAAAAAAGATAAAAAAACTTTTGGCCAAATTGAAAGAGGTTGGAATCGAAAGTAGTCGATTTGTTGTGAAAGATGCTTCATAGAAAACTTAAAATTTTTCATATTCGTATTTCATCTCCAAAATATTTACGACAAAGTATCAATTAAAAAAATCTGCAAAGCGGTAGACCATGTAGGTCTTAACATGGTAATTTACAGTAAAAATAATGATTATAAAAGAAATCTTTTAATTTTTAAGTATCCTTGAAACAGCTTGAGTGATTGACTTAATAATCTCATCAGGTCTGAAGTCTCAAAAAACACTTTTGAACGCCGCATCGCTCATCTCAATCAGATAGTTTTTCTTAAAGATATCATAAGCCAAAAATTTACTTATGATTACATCCACACACACGGTCGGATGTTGAACCAAAAATAGTCAGAACGGTTTCCTAGAACCTCAAAACTTAGAGATCTGATGAAAACTCGAACTTTTAAAACCGGACTGAAATCAAAAACTTCCTACTTTTGAAAGCTATTCATTTTTAATGCAAGAAGTTTAAAAAAAACATGATCGACAATCTCCCGGAAGTTGAAAATGTAATTTAATTGTTTGATTGAGAGAACAGAAAAATAATAATAATAATAATAATAATAATAATAATAATAATAATAATAATAATAATAATAATAATAATTCATTTTGTATAGGCTTTAAAAATGAAACAAGGGCGACAACCTTGCGAGAGCATTCCCTTGTACTTTTTACTCACACCACTAGTGTTCTCGACGAGTTAAAAAAGCATGAAAACATTAAAATGAAATAATAGCTACACCCTATGTATTGTAAATCCCTTAGTACTACATATATAATATTAAAAGCATAAAGATGAAATAACAAAAAGTAAAATGAAAGGCAAAGCACCGAAAAATTATTTCTTGGAAATAAATCGTAAAATCGCGTGCGCCCACCTGTCCGTAGCCTTATACCACACACGAGTAGACTTATTACAACTTTCAAAGGCACGCGTTACAACATTAAGAACATAACGACACACGTTGCCTGTTTTTCTATTTACCCTACAATACATATTTTAGCTCTGTATGTATTGCTGCGCACCGGCCTCTTTGCTGCATGCACCACTGTCCCTCGAGAAGTTTCAACCTGACATCTCGTCTCTCTCCCTTGCATTCATACATGGGTTCTTTCTATTTCGTCACTGTAAGTGCACACTCAACACATATGAGAGATTCCATGGGAATTCCAATGAAATGAATGTACACATGACACAGTGTCTACATCGTCAGAGGTCTATCTAACCGTATTCAGTGTAAGGGTGAAAAGATGGACATAACAAGCATTCATTTCATGTGAAAGAACGGAAAATGTGCGATATCATTTCTAAAATAAATCCAGAGTCCAAGGTAATGTTTGCTGTAAACATTGGAACAGCAATAAAACTTTTTTTGTTTTAATTGGCTGGTGCTACTAAAAGAATTGCTTTTTAACACCCTCTATCGCGCTTCGCTACGCGTCAATTAGATTTTGATGCAGAATATATTTTTTATATTTGAAAAAAAATGGTGATGGACTTTTTTTCTTCTTAATGGTGGGTATAATTTATAACTTTGAAAAAAAAATTTTTTTATACAAACGATTTTTTGTGAATTGATGACTTTATTTATTAATCTTTCGTTAAAATCACCAATCACTACTTGTACTAGTAGTATTTTTTTTTTTTTCATTTTTTTTATTGATAGCTGCAGATGTATCAAAATAATTTTGAAAAAGTAATTGATTCTTTTTAAAATGGTTGCTATAGAAAAGTTGAAAAGCAATTCTACGCTCATTACTCCACCGACAAAGAGTTCAAGTTGTAATGATAATTGTTTTCTTCTATCATTATAATAATAAATGCCTAAAGATTCTACAGACGTACAATGCGAAACATTAAATACAAAAAGTATAATTAGTAAACAATCATTTCAGCAATTACATTTAAAAAAAAAACATTCATAAATTATTTAAACAATTATTATCTACTAGAGTATTATTATGTATGATTGAGATTGAAATTAACTATGTGATTTTATAAAATTACTAAAATAGATATATATTGAATTAATATCTATTATAGCAATAAATGCAAATTAAAGTAAATAAAAAAAGTCTTACAAAAAACTGTAATATGATATGAAGTTCCTGCCATATCTGATAATTCAGAATAAATTACTAGCATAATAAAATATTAGATAAATCTCGTTCACTCAAAAGCTCAATCAGTATGAGCAATTTTGTAGACTAGAAATTTGAATAGTGCACTACGCGCGCGCCTTAATTTTAACCAGTAATGAATCGTGGCCCGTTTTTTACGAGTTTCGACCTATAACTAACTTCAAGATTTTCATGTATTTTAATTTAGAGGGTCGTTTACAATCATTTCATACTCGTATCAGTAAATTTATATTGTTAATTTTTATCATAACAATAAAATTCGGATCAACTCTTCTTTAGACTTAATTGAAAGGGCAAACAAAAGTGAAGAAAAAGTCGGAAGTAAATAAATTTACAAAAAATCTATTTACATCAATGTACATACATATGTATACGACTGCAATTTGCAGAAGTAAATTCTTTACATTGCTAATTTTCTAAGAAGAAAATTAAGGTAGACAATTTGAGTTCTAAGTCAAGGTAAATTAAGCCCGAGAACGACACAACACTCTTTTCTTCTATTTTTCATTCTTTTCAACTTCAGACTGTGTTTTTTTACTCTGAGATATCCATTTTAATGATCTTTTCCGTTACTACATATGCTTTACGACTATCTAAACTTAACTATAGCTTCTAAATCCCCAAACGTTAAATGCGCGGGCGAGATCTGATCGCGTGGCAACCACTTTAGAACTTATTTTTATCGGATGTTTTTTTTTGTCTGGACGATAAGCCACCAGTACAGAGTGACTAAAGGGATGTGTTTGTCGATGGTGCACAAACGTACTCACCCACGCGCGACGAGTCCACGCGTACACTTGAGACAAGGCATATAATACGTTTGCCATTTTCGTTAAATTGTGACTATAATTACACATTAAATTATATTATAAGTATTTAATATAATGGAATCCCCGAAAGTGCGCGTTTAGTTTTTGCTCGAGTAATTTACTCTTGCGAATTCTCTTTGACTCATTATTTCACTCATTATAGTAGTTTCAAATTTAAAAACAAAATTAGTTCTAATTAATGATTTAATAAAATATCTAAACGTTAAAATTAATTGAATATATTATTGTACACAATAGAGTTATTTTCTTAATTTTCATTATCGATTTTTTCAATTTATTAATTAATTGACCATTTTAATTACTAATCAATTATAATTTAGATAATTAAATTTTATTAAAAGTTTTCTAAAATTTTATGAATATTTTTGAAACTATAATTTTTAAATTCAAGTTGATTAATTTACTTGTAAGCGGAAATAAACAAACAAAAAATAATGATGATCTGCTCGAAAATCGATTTAAACGTTCTCGATTTTATATCGTGTCAAGCGTTTAATATAGCCAGTTAATTAATAAATTAAAAATATTCAACTAAACGGATTAAGGGACTTTAATAAATTATTTTTTATTGCCTAATTTTTTTAATACTCAAGTCCATTGTTTTTTTTTATGAATGCTTGATAAAGCTTTATGATAAATATTAGACATTTAAAATATTCTCTGAATTTAAAGATCATAAACAAATTTTTAAAAATTACGGTATTTACAACTTTCAAGAATTAAATTTTGAAAAACGCAATAAAAAATTTTTTATTGAATTTTTAAAAAATCGAGATTAATAATTATTCATGAATAAAAAAATATTTTTGTTAATTTAAAAAAAACAGTCATGCTCTATCCGTTGTCGCTTCATGAAATGAAAATTTATCAAAATAATCGATCGAAAATTTTTTATAGTATAATGGTATACAGTAAGGAACAGAGTAAAATTCATAAAAGTAAATTTTTTTTTAAACTTTAGATACAGATTTTAAGTGTTTGCAAATTTGAAAAATTGCATGAAATGTTTATTGACAATTTGTTAGAATTGAAATAGTTTTTAAGGAAGTAAAGAAATATTCTTTAAAAAGAGAGCATAAATAAAAGTATCAATGATTAAATATGATGTTTAAATCTGAAAAAATAAAAGAAATGAAATATTCTCTTTGAACTATTTTGTTTGTATAATAAAAAAATCATAAATATTCAAAAAGCCACAATTAATTTATCCTCAGTGAGCATTTATATTGTTTTGTGTATTTTAACATTCGTGAAAATAAAGTTATTCTGTCCGCAGCTTTGTCAGCAATTCGAATATCTATTTAAAAGTTTTTACGACTCTTAATTGAACATAACAAAATTGTTTGACGCATTGTTTTTTTTTATTAAAGTATATGTTTTATTCAATATTGATTCCTATTTAAACATTTATTTATTCTGTACGGACAGTCTACACTTCATTGTCTTCCATTAGTTTCGCGTTAAATTTATATATTTGTGTTATAATTCTAGTAATAAAATTCATCTTCGGATTTACAGATTAAATAATTTCCTGTATACAATAGGTTTAATTGGTAAAAAATATGAATTTCAAATGTTTGTGGAACATGAGCCAATAATTTTAGAAATGTATCAATTATTGAATTATTATGAAAAAAATATCAATTTGTAAAAATTAAAAAAAATCAAAAATCGTAATAACACTGAAGTTGGCAGACATTAAAAATTATTTAAAAATTTTATAATAATGCAATTATTATAAAAAAAATTAAATCAAAAAATTCCACGTGTGAAAATTAATAAAAATTACAAGTGAAAATTTTTAGAAGCATTTTTTTATTGTAATTGATTTGTTATTAAAATTTTTAAAATTGACAACCGACGGCTAACTTCAGCATTATAAATCGTAACATGTATACCGATTACAATAATTTTATTAATTTATTAGCCAAAAGTAATTTTACATACATGAAACTTTTGTTATGGTCACGAATACATCCCAAAATGGAAGATTTCTATGCTAACAAATAGTCTACGTAAATAATTTTTTGAAGATTTTATTGTCAGTTTTATGTGATCATGATAATTCAGAGTTTTAAAATGCAAATAATCCGTGGCAGCCAGTACAGACACGAAAGTCACGACTGTCTAAACTAAACCAAGGCTGGCGTGAGAAAGGTAGAAACGTGTCACGTTAATTAGTTAAATCGATCGCTCGATACGATTGTAATTTTATTTGATGAATCAAATAGTTTAGATCATGTCTGATTAATAGAACTATTACACTTTCACCTTTTTTAACGTTAAAAACCTTAAAAGTCTTTTACATACAGGTTTATTTGAGTTACTGTAGAAATATGCATATTCCAGAAAAAATTATAAATAATATGAATGTGAATGTCAGTAAAAGCTCGAAAGCATTTCTACTAATTAGAATTTAATTTATTCAAACGAATATATTTACATTACATTGAAGCTCAATAAATATGTAGATATTAAATAGCAAAATCCCAATTAAATACTGTTTATTGCCATATACGTTTTTCGTTTATCGAAATCCAGTGCATTACTAATTCATTTATAATTTGTATGATTTCATGCCAGAAGAAAAATTACATACAAATACAATTATTTTAATTAATTGAATATTTCATCAACAATAACAATTATAACAACAAAAACAACAGTAATAATAATAATAATAATATATAAAATGAATTTGAAATAATTTTAAAACTCTTGATGTAATTTTTTTGAGTTTTTTTTTATTGTTTTAATCATTAGTTTAAAATTATTATTGTTTTTATTATTATAATTATAATATTTCGAGTCTAATGATTGTAGAGAATTTTAAAAATTGCATCGAAAGAGTCTTAAAATTTTGCAAGTCAATCTCTTCACATTGTCATTTTTGCAATCGGTAAAATATTTATTAATTTAAAAAAAAATGTTATATCTGCTACAAAAAAATTTATGAGAATTAATTTAGCAGATATTTATTAATTCTTTAACAAATAAATTATGGCAAAAATAAATGAGAAAAAAAACTAACATTTAGAAATTTTAAAAAATTATAATTGCAATTTTTTAAAAATACTTTTTCAGAAAAGATTTATTTGTTCAATAAAATTAAAAAATTATCAAGTGGCTGCTAACTTTAATGTCATAAAAAATGTTCATGTTGAATTTAAAAAAAAAACTGTCAATGGAATTTCATAAATATATTTTGCTCGTTTTCATTTATTAAAAAGAAAAAAAATGGGGAGAATTTGTTGATTTCAGTATCATAAAATGCAAAGATGAAAAGACTCATAAACGTCAGATAAATAATATCAACTTGAATTACATACTTAGTACCTTTAAACGACTTGAGAGTATTGTAACAATTTATATTTCATTTTTTATTGGTACTTAAATATAAGCAAGGACATAAAATTATCTTGGAGTATCTTGAGAGGCGCATCTCTCAGTTTAACGATACTAATTATGAAAAAGTAAAAGACAACAGATTTGACTCACCGCGCAGATAAATAATAATTCCTTGAATCCTGTCTCTAATTTCGTCAGCCTTCTCACTGTCACTTTAAAAAAAATCGTTTAACACTTGTTAATTCAATAATGTTTATTTATTATGTTGTGAGAAAACTAAAATAACATGTAATTATAATAATATTATGAAACAACTAAACAGCAAACACAAGTCGGACAGTACTAGTTATAACGTGGAATAATCACATGAGATGAGAATGAGAAACAATAATGCTCGGTGAGCCTCGGACCGCCATGCACTGATGGGATGTGTCTCGCCCGCAGCTCGCGCATGCTTTCGAGTTGTGCGCAGGCGTGATCTTCCCGCACTCTACAACCGCCAAATAAAACGAGAGCGCAACGCCATCTCTTAGTGGCTATGAGCAACCGTTCGCGGTATTCAACGAACGACACACTCAACAATCGACACTCTAGAGACATTCTCCACAACAATATAATAACAGCGAAAGAAATGCATGATTACGTGCATTATCCAGCTGAGGTACATGTAAAAAGTGCAAGTGAACTAACTGCGTAGCAGATGTAATGTCGGATATTTTATGATATTATGTGTTGAATATAGTAAATAGTAGATTTGTGTTCTAAAGATTTTTTTGCTAATATAGGAAGAATTGTTAATAGTGAATGTGCATTCATGGTTTTTAATGAAAACTTGACAATATTTTTTCGGTTTGTATAAAATTACAAAATGTCGAATTATGTTGGTATAATATTCTAATTTATTAGTATTACGCGAAAATTTTATGAAAATTAACTTAGCAGATAGTTGATAATTTTAAGAATTTTTGTAACAAATAAATTATGGCAAAAAAAATAGAATGCTGAAGTTAGCCGTCAGCTGTCAATTTTAAAAATTTTAATAATCAATCAATTACAACAAAAAAATGCTTCTAAAAATTTTCACTTGTAATTTTTATTAATTTTCACATGTGAAACTTTTTAATTAATTTTTTTTTAATAATTGCATTATTATAAAATTTTTAAATAATTTTTAATGTCTGCCAACTTCAGCGTCATAAAAAATTGACATTTAGAAATTTTAAAAAACTACAAATGCAATTTTTTTAAAATAATTTTTTGGAACAAATTTATTTCTTAAAAATAATTAAAAAATTGTCAAGTGACAGCTAACTTTAATGTCATCCAAATTTTTTTTTAAATTTTAATAAGCACTCAAAGTAAAATCTAATTATAAAATCGTGGAAGAAATCGTTGATTTCCAAATTAAAATGATGAATGAAAAATTTTACTGATCAAAGGTAAGCATTTGTTACATAAAAATTTGTCTCACCGGTCTAAAAAACTTGATAATTTTTTTATCTATAATTAAAAACAATGTTCTTAATTTATCAATTGTTACCTGGTCAATTTTGCACCCTGGTAGCTCATTTTATATAGATCTTTATTGGGTTGAAGTTAGCAGACACTTGTCAATTTTTTGATTTTTCTTGAAAAATAAACTAGGTATAGAAAATTATTTCTAAAAATCTCATTTATAATTTCTTAGAGCTTCTAAAGATGAAATTTTTAATTAGAATTTTTTTTGCTATAATTTGTTTGTTAAAAAAAATTCTTAAAATTATCAGATGTTTCTCAATTTCAGTATCATAGATCTTTGTAATAAAAATTGGTAAAAAAATTTTTAAATCTTAACCTATAACTTTTTGAAATTTTGATGGCAATTAAAAACGAATTTTTTTTATAGAATGAAGGTAATTTTTGAAGAGCAACAGTTAACATTCATCGATTACAGTAACGCCGGTTATCAACTCGAATACTTCAAGATGATACACATTATGGGGTATTATCAACAAAACTACCAGTGGCCTGGTAAGTACAACAATTGAATTGTTTTTTCATTTGATATCAAAGCGAAGAAGAGAAGAATATAGTTTTTATTATCAAAAAATCTGTAGAATTTTGAAAATTAGGAACCAACCAAAAAGACAGTTTTAAAACCGATACCACAACTATATGACCGCCGATAATTGACAACAGAGTTCCGAAAAGTTTTCAAGATGATTTTATCTTAATTAAAGATTTTTTTTTAACATTTCAAAACTGTCATGCGTTAATTACTTTTATTAAGAATTTGTAAATTTTTACTGAAAATTTAAGTTGATAAAAATTTCCGTTCTTTTAGAGATTTCAGGCAAATTGATGATTTTTTTTTTTGCTCGACGGGTAGAATGCGTCAACTTTCGGCCCACTGCGCTAAACGAAGTTGCCGCTTCCTGCCTTCGTCGAGCAATAAAATAGTATACACTCTTCGGGAAGTAAATAAGAAAGTCTCAAATCACATGTTTGTTGACCTCGGCTTTGCCTCGGCCAATTATATGTGATCGAAGAAATTTCTTACTTTACTTCCCTAAGTGTGTATTATACTATTTTTTTAATTGATAATATTAATTTTTCACCTAGTTATAGCCCAAAATGGGTTGACAACTCTTATAAATAATTACCTTTTCTCTCATAGATAAAAAATTTGTTTGACTTCTTAAGAACAATAATTCAATCGTAATTTTGAATTAAGGTAGCACGGTTATGAAAGCAATATTTTAAGAAATCCTCGAAACTGAATATAAATCATTAAATGCATAATACATATGCTGTTAAAATTTGAAGACGATTTACCGTACCTAACTTGAGATAATTGCAATTGAAAATGACATTTTTTGTACATGTAACATAGGAGAAGCGTGGGAAAATGACAGTATTTTAAATTTTTTCCATCGAAGGAATTTCACGACTCTATCGATTAACTTTTAGAGGATTATGTTTAGGAGAGGGGGTACGAAAAACAGCCGCTAGTCACTGAAACCGTAGTGTGTGCCAAAATGTAACTTCCTTGATGGACCTCTTAAAATTGGAATTTTGAGTTCCGCTTTTAACAGGAATTGTGTTTAGAAATTTCCTGACATATTTTGAACGTTAAGGATTTATTTGATTTTCATATAATTTTTTACCAGGAGTTTTGTTCAGGCATTTTTGATGAAATTCCAAAATTTCAAAATTTGGCCGAATAAAACTCCTATTAAAATATTCTATAAAAATTAAATAAATCCTTAACGCTTAAAATATGTCAGGAAATGCCCAAACACAACTCCTGTTAAAAGCGGAACTCAAAATGCCAATTTTAAAAGGTCCATCAAAGAAGTTACATTTTGGCACACCCTAGTGTATATGTATAGAGAATATAGTAGTCGAGAAGTACAGTAACGTTAAAAAAACTTTACCTACAACCTTAACTATGTCGATACGTATAACATGGATAGTAAGCCAAAATTTTTTATCTGGACTGTCGCGCACGTACTACCTCAAAGAAATAAACGTATTCTTGATAAATAAGAAATGCAACTTTGAATTGAATAACTTCTTTTGGATATCTTTTACCAATCCATATATTTTAAAATACACTTTGTGCTGTTTATAAGAGCTTATGAATATCAATAATTTTTTTTTTCTTCAATCTTCATTTCTTCAATATCTTACGACTCAATAAGATAATTCACAGCAGATGTAAGCGTTCCCATAAAAGCGACAGAGTAGTTTCCCATTCCCGGATTAATAAAAACAATCTCATCATCAACGATCCAACGACCATAATGAATTTCATTTAAGACTTTAAAACTATACTTCTCAGCCAGCTTTTGACTATCGTTGGACGTAAAAATACCAACAACTGCTAAAATTTTCGAAGCTATCGCCACCCTAATGCAATTTTCTAGAAGAATAGATTCCAATCCTTTACTTTGATAACTCTCATGAACGCATATAATATAAATACGTAGAATCATATCACAGCCCAACTTTTTATAAGGATTAATTTGTTTTACGATCATGTTTTGTAAATTCATAACTTTTTCTAAAGCTTCACCTTGAAATACCTAAAACATATCAATAAAACTGTTAAACTAAACATTCTTGCAATAACTTTGTATATTATCGAGAAACATATGTAAAAATGAACAAACTCGCATTCGTGAGTACGTGTTACTTTTTTCTAATGAATTATTCAATCTCATAATTACTGCTCCTATTACTCGTCTTGATTTGGAACTAAGAGCAACCAAACTCAATGAATCTTTCATCCATATACGAACAAAATCTAAATAATTCATGACGGAAACTGCGTCCTTTGAAAAATCAACAGCTTTGAACATGGGATCATTTGAAATAAAATGATGCTATTAATTTAATTATACACTGGACTCTTTGTATTAATTAAATTAAACCTTTATTAAACGTAAGACATCATCGTAGTGGCAACTCTTTAAATCCAAAATTTTACAAAATTCCGGGGCAGGCCATTCTATAGGATTACTAATTTGTTGTTCAATATCAATTGTTTTGTCTCGTTGAACACTTGAATGCCGTATAAGATTATCCATAATAAAAACTGTTAATTTGAAATATTTTTTTTAATTTACGTCAATAAACAAAAATCGGTTGTTAATTGTTTTATTTAATTAAACTGAAGTTTGACACTTATATTAAGGAACACAAAAATATTATTGATATCTGTTTCGAATTAATCAGTATTATATAACTATTTTTTTCTGTATAAGGTCAACTTGCTTAAGCTACAAGTGAAAGTCTAGCAAAACTCTACGCAGTAGGATCTTGGACTTTACTTATATTTATTGTCAGTAATTACAGCTATAACCATATTCATGGTTTAACAAAATTATGTTTATACAATTATTTGTTACAAAATTTTTTTTAAAATTAGTATAAAAAACTGTTGTTGATAGCAATCAAATGCTTATTGATTATTTTTTTTTTGTTTACATTTTCGCTACATTCATACATTCTATCATTTATTGGATTGGCAGGTTTTATTATATCGGATATTAGCAAATATTAAAACTATCTCTTTTATACATGAATCGGTTCGTTGATTACTTTATAACTCATCTTTGGAATGAGATATTTTGTTCGAAGTGATAACATTAGCCCGGTGTGGTATACTTGCCCAAAAATCCATTCTTTCCTTCAAAAGATATTTCGACATTTTTAAGTTTTTAGAATCTGGAATAAGAAGATATTCGAGTGCTTCAGTTCTCACTGGCTTCCATTTCAGAGGTATCTGTTGCGTAATTGAAGGTGTAGGATTCCTGTAAATATTAAAATTAATTAATTATTTGCTGAAATTAAATTTCATACAAAATTTAATTACCCGGTTTTGGCGAAATTAAACCACAGTTGTGTTAGTACATCAATCATTTTATGATCTTCTTCATTGAGTGGTGTATCTTTGAATAACTGTTCTCCAACTGGGAAAAGGTATTGCAATTCATCGGCATGAGAAACGCCGTAATCTCCTTGTGGTGCGCCAAATATTCTTGAAAATGATGAACTTCCTTTGTACGTAAGGTAGTAATAGTAAACTGGACTAGATAATGTGTTGAGATGGTCTCGAACAGCCATATCAGCTCCAACATTGAACCAAGCATCAGAGTACATCTAAGTATAATCACAAATTATTGTCAAATACTATTTATGTGATCAAGATAAAAATTTGTACTTCTTCAATCTAGTTTTTTATTGTTGCAATCAAACTTTTTGTTTCAAATTTCTCTTGTCAACTTTCCTTTTACTAAATTAATAGTCAACCAATCTATAAAAAGTTTTTCATAAAAAAATTTCCGGTAAAAATTGGTTAACTATTTATTGTTTAAATGAAACGTGAAGTCAAAGATGGTTACAAATTTCGTAAAACTTTTTAAATTATGAAAAACAGCGTTTGATTTTCCATTGAAAGTATTAAAATTAAAAAATAAAAATTTCCATGTACGATCTGTAAGTGAGATAAACTTCTCCTGTACCTCTATAAGCTAGAAACTCGGATTAGTGAGAAACCTCTACAAGCGAAAAAAAAATCACGGTCCCTTGAGCTCTTTCTTAACCAGGTTTCACTGTATAACGTTTGAAGTTAAAAATAGTTAAATTTAATTTTCAATCTTTCATTAAATATAAATAATTCAAATAGTAGACTACCTAAAGTTGATTGTTCACATCCAATGACATTAACTGAGCTGATTTTTAGTAACATTTAAAAACAATTATGAATAGAAAAGTAGTTATATTTTCAAATTTATTTTTGCACTAACGTGCACAACTCTAGATTCTTATAAACCATCATAACGAGAACAATTTATACTTTGGATACGTTTTTCGTGATTGTAGCGTGATTTTTTTATACTTGTTGAAGCTAAAATGATTCGAAAAAACAAGGTACTTCAAAAATTTTCAAAATTGTTGCGTTTAAACTGAATCTTTCATCTACTTTAATTGTTGATTTTGTTTTTTTTTTTATTTTTGAAAGCTATTTTTTTGTTAATTTTGTTAATAGATTTGATTAATACGTACATCAATAACTTGAAACTTGGTACTTTCGTCAATGGGTTTATCTCCCAGATAAAATTTACGAATTTTTTGAGCAACATCTTTATGAGATTCCTTGGGACATGTATGTTCGTATAATAGTGTAGTAGCTGCTAATTCGACAAAGTTTTTATCCAGCTGCTTAACATATCCCTTTTCTTTGAGCCCATAAAGACCTAAATATGATACGAAAAATTATTTAATGTAATTAGTTATTTACACGTAACTTAACAATTTGATATGCATTTAAAAACCTGCAACTTTGAGAGTTCCTTCTTCTGAATTGAATCCAGTTATCCATGGAATGTCAGCCATATTGCCATTTTTCAAAGACTCGGCTGGTTCTTCATTCAAAAATGCTCCTGGATGATTTGGTTCGACTATCGGCTTGAATGGAATCATTGGATCATAATCGAAAATCTGTAAAACACAATTTTCCATGTCACTTGAGGTGATTTTACGTTTTGATTTTTTTCAAAAAAAAATTTTTTTTGTCACAATGAAATTTTCATTTTTAAACAAAAATATATATAATCTTAATTTTTAAGTGTTTAATAAGGGCACATTCGCTTTTAGCACTTATAAAAGAAAACTAATATTATTAAATCAAATAAATAAATAAAATTTGCTCAAATGCAAAAAAAATTCTCATATAAAAAAAATAAATTTTACTTTGACACTGAACGAATAATTTTACATAAAATTGCAATATTTAACATATTAAAGGACTTCTTTGTAGATGGTTCAATTTTCTACAATAATATACTTGCGGATTTTTTTAATGATGCGTCATTAGTCAGTTAAAAAAATTAGACGAAATTAGAAAACAAAAATTTTTCTACATTATTTCACATGCTCTGAAAAATAAATGACACCCTTATACATTTCAAAATTTAAGTATGATAATAAACAACAAATTTTTAACATTTCGATTGCAAACATGTATTGAGTAATTTATATTATGGTGCATTAACTTTTTAATTAGTATGCAATGCACTACATCTTAGAAATTCCCCTAGATTAAATTACCAATTCAATTTACTCATTACATAATTAAGAGAATAAAATTTAATAGTTTCGTCGTGGCATTATTACTTAATTTCAGATCTTACTAACGATTGAACGAATGTATGGCTTATTTATCACGTCTAACGACCAAGAAATCCATGAAGTTATTAATTTAATAGTTCACATGCCAGCAAGAATGAAGAAATTAACTTACTCTAATAAATGATTGGTATTAAGTAGTCAACATGTCGCGCGGATATATGGTTAAGACGTAAAATAACTTAAAAGTAAATGGTCATAAAAATATTGAGTACTGAGATCTAATAATCCTTTCATAATTTTAAATTCTACTCAGGATTGCGAAAAGTATTTTTTTACTGCGTATCATCGAACAAGAATAATTTATTGCCTGGTATATACGACAATTTAATGTAATAGGTGATTTATATAGATCTCTATAGATCTACTTAAAATCACATTGAATTAATGCGTCATTAGAGAAAATAGTGTAGATCTACTATATATTTTTTTCTAACAAACCTGGTACACTCGATCAGTAGCAATTATATCGACAGCCTTTTTTTTACGAAGACAAGCAATTAACTGGGCAGAATTATCTGTTGGGCATTTCAATAATTCGCCAAGACGTTTGGATTTGTCTTTAGCCTCGCCAGGTCGAGTTAGCACCCATGGGCACAAAGCAGTTCCACTTTGTGATATACCTCGATGAACCAAACCTGTAATTTATCAATGACTTGCTTATCAAACATAAACATTAATCGCCACCAGTCAAGGTTACTTGAGCTTATTAATTATAATTGCGGTTGAAAACTTGTTGAAATAAGATTCAAAATATAATGTGTGCGTGATTGGAAAAACCCCGATGATTTTTCACAGATTATTCAATAACTCCAACTATTTATCCATATGTTACGTCATTTATATTCATTTACATAGCTGAATTGAACATTTTGCATATTTATAAATCAACATTCTGACATGCTGATTGAATTTTAGCCATAATCTTAATCTTGTAGTATATATAATACAGCAGGATACAATGTTATATAATAATAAGTTATTCAAAAAATCTATAAACTCGTTATTGGATTATATTAAAAGAATATATTTTAGTTGTTTGATACGTTTAAACTTAAATTGATAAGATAATTATCATAACAGTTATGTTAAATAGACACGCATGCACATACATTGTATTAAAATTGCTATTTTTTTTTTTAATTTTAGATAATTTTTTTATAATAAATAGTAATATCATTATAATCCAATGTTGGAAATTATTGCTCACTCAATATTTAATACGACAATTTTTCCGTAAAACATAAAAAATTCGAGATAGATGTAATAACGATTTTTCCACACAATAAATTTTAATTGTCAATCAATTTTTTAAGAATAAAATTTATACTTGCATATGGTTATCATATTACATGAAATAAAATTAATTTAACTATTTTTATGTTTTTAACGATATTTACTTAGATATAATAATCGAAAAGCAGTTATGTTTAATAACACGAATATTATTATCTCAATAAAACCTTGAACTGTTATCCATATTTTTATAGCCAAGACATTTTTAAAAACTTATAAAGCTATAAAAAATTTTAGTAATTTTACACGTGAACAAATTTAATTATTAATTATGAATCGTAATTATTATTTTTTAAAAGTTTTCGTATTTATACCTTGTTGTAGATAACATTTAATCTTTTAAAAATTACCATTTATAAATGGTTACTAAAATTGTAGATATAGTCCTTTCGCCGTTATTCTTATGGCTGTATGCAAAATCAGTTTGATAAGATTTTCCAACGAGTAATTATGTAATTTGATGCGAGGAAACCGATTTTGATCATTATAAAGTTCTACGGTGGTCCAGTTTTTTGTTATAAACAATTTATTTATGTAAACTTAAACTACCAGAAAACTATAATTGAAAGCTCTTAAAAAATAACAAAATTAGCTTCCTTGCACCAAAATACATAAATAATGCTTGAATCATCTTTCGTCTATCTCTATTATTTATTAAGATGTAGTGTATTAAAAAATACAGACTTTTTGTCAGGTCCGTGGATAAAAAATTAAATTGTTTATAACAAAAAAAAACTGGACCACCGTAGACCATTTTAATTATCAAAATCGGTTTCCTTGCATCAAATTACGTAAATACTCGTTGGAAAATCTTATCGACCTGATTTTGCATACCATATGAATAGCGACGAAAGGACTAATATTTAACAATAAGGTGGACAGAAAAGCCGATTTTTGCTCGAGAGGTTCTTTCGCTCCAATTGAGTCAAATAAAATATTGTATCTAATATTTGATAATTTAAATTAAAATGTGCATGATAAATCATAAAATAAATAATTAAATCGTCTGCAAGCACTTAAATCGTGAAATTGGGGAAAAATTAAAAAAAAATTTAACTAAAAAATTAGTTTGATTCATTTTGATCAGCTGATAGTTATTTGCCAGTGACTAAAATTTTATACAATTTTATAAAGCTTATTTAGAAAATTTCACGGTAAACAATAAATTTTATGGTAAAAGATGAAACTTGCATGCTTGCAAAAGTTAATTAAAATTTTTATTAAAACTCATCTAATCAATGATTCAAAGAAAATTGTCAATAACTAACTTTTACACAAGGTTCTGATAAAATTCGTATACTATTGAAAATTAAAGTCTAAGGCATTAGAGTTATTAAGCTTTAGTTACATTAAGAATTAAATATTGTTTTTACTTGTATCAGTCGAACAGAAATGGCGAAAAAAATTTTTATTTTAATGAAATATCACATCATAATTTTATCGTAAGCTTGATTAATTAATACGAATTATTTTTTTAACTTTTCAAAATAATCTATGACATATTTCATTAAATTTTAATTGCAATTGGAAATGAGTTCATTAAGTACATTAATGTAATAAATATGCCAGTTTACACAAGGCAGTTTATGTTAATTGTATCATTTATAAGGAAATCAATGTCAGTCATTTAACTAATTATGAAACTATTATCAATAAAATTGAATGACATGGAAACTAAGTTAATAAAGGGAAAAAAAATAATATTCAAATACTCAACACATTTTTACATAGTAAAATTTGGTCATTGCGCCAAAAAAAGTTTTTGTCGAATATTTTTATATTAAATATTTGATAGTTTAATACAACTATTTTTCAATAGAGTGATTGATAATTTTTTTGGAAAATTTATACAACTAAAAATATTTACCTCGGGACAAAGGACTTATCATGTGATAGTGAGTACTAGCTCCTCCTGCAGATTCTCCAAAAACAGTAACTCGATTAGGGTCTCCACCGAATGAAGCAATATTCTCATTGACCCAACGAATCGACTGAGCTTGATCTTTCATTCCTTGGTTACCAGGTGATACCATATCTTCTGTACTCAGGAAACCTAAAGGTCCCAACCTGATGAACATGAAACAAATAATTTTATACATCAGTAGTAACAATAATCGATGAACAAATATTACCTGAAGTTAACAGTTACAAGAACAACGTCGTGATCGAGAAAAAATTTGGGATTGTAAAAGTCAGAATGGCCAGCTCCCGTAACCCATCCGCCTCCATGGAACCATATCATGACTGGATAATTAATACCGACCTCTTTCATCTCTTTGGTGGGTAGCTTAGGAGTATAAACGTTTAAGTAAAGGCAATCTTCTTGCCCGACAATATTATCATCGTGAGTGTAAATATTTCGTTGAGTGCATATTGGCGCATCTTTTTTGGCTGATTTAATACCTGACCAAGTAGTTGTTGGCTTTGGTGGCTATATAACATAATAATTATTTATCAATATTAACCTTCATTTTGTAATATTATTACAATTACTATTTTCTATTACACGGAGAAAAAAAATAGATCTTATTTCTATGATAGAATGGTAATCATTACTATGTTATGTAGTAACGGAAATTTTTGTGAGAATCCTGTGTAAAATCGCTGATAAAAATCTTGGAAATTGTGATAAAAATATGAACTATCACTCATTCGATGCGAAATTAAATTATGAAAATAATGTTGTTGTTTTTTTATATTCTTATAAAAATTTCAATTTGTTATTAACAAAAAACATAAACCAAATAAAAAATCTCAGTTTTTTGTAAATAACTCAATAACTATAGGTGATAGCAAAAATCGGAAAAAGATCCTTAAAGAGGAGGAAATTTCTAAAAAAAAGTCTTATCTTCCGGTACTCAAGCTTCAGAAACAATAATTTTTATTTTATGTTGAAAATAAGGTTCCACGCAACTTTTGTCACACGGTCGTGCCGATGCTAAAATACGACAGCAGTTGCTCGGAACTCTATTTTGAACACTAAATGAAAATTATTGTTTTTGGAGCTAGAGTTTCGGGAGTTGAGACTTTTTTTCAGAAATTTTCTCCTCTTTAAAGATTTTTTTTTCGATTTTTAGTATCACCTATAGTTATCGAGTTATTTACAAAAAACTGAGATTTTTTATTTTGTTTATGCTTTTGGTTAATAACAAATTGAAATTTTTATAAAAAAAATAAAAAAAACAACAACATTATGTTCAGAATTTAATTTCGCACTGAATGAGTAGTTGTTTATGTTTTTACCACAATTTCTAAGATTTTTATCAGCAAATTTACACAGGATTCTTACAAAAAATTTCCGTTACTATGTAACACAGAAATGGTTATTATTCTACATAGGAGTAGGATCAATTCTTTTCTCTTCGTGTAAGTTCATTATTTTGAAAATTTTCAGATATTTTTCTACTTTATAATTAGTGATACAATGAAGGGAATAAACGATATTGCAAATTTTATTCATGAATTGTTGATTGGATTTAAATAATGAGCATTGAAACATATTTGCGAGAGTACGAATAGAAAGTTGTGTCTACCTAAGTGGAAAGTATGATTTTAAAATTGAAACTTTAATGCTAATTCATCAATACAGCACAAAAGTGATATATAATAAGCTTAAATCTTTATTGAGTCTGACGCATCTTAGATTGTAATTCAGATAAAAGTGTTATATAAGTGATTTATTATGCATACAGTGTGATTGTCTATTGCAAAAAAAAATATACACGTGTTTTTTTTTGTTTCTTTTTTTTTTTTACCTCAAATCTTAAATCACCGATCGGCGGAAGTGCGTAGGGGATACCTCTAAACGATAAAAACTCCCGACCACGACGGGTTTTCATTAATGAACCCTCTAAAGTACCATTTTTAACTTTAACTATCGGCGAAGCAACCGAAAAAAATCCGTTTAAATAAATTGTGCAGTAAAATACTGCCGTCACTAGTTGGATATTCATTATTTAATGATTATGAGACCGTGAAGTGTTAAAACGTTGTATGCCGATTTATAATTTAAAGTGATTCATTAAAAATTTCAGGCGTGAGACGTTCACTAGTGGAAGGTAACGTTACGACTGTCTCGAATACACATGAGTAATAAGAGAGCGAGTATTGAAATTATTATTGAACCTAAGATGCTGGGTAATTTGTGAATTTTCCGAAAGAAAGAGGGAGCACTCTAGCCCAACCCCTCTACTTGTTTTTATTTCTATCATGAAAAACAAATACTGGCTTTTTATAAATAATGCTAAATAAAACGATAGCTTATGTCAGAAAAACGAGAATACAAAACATATAGTCATCATTATAGACGTGAGATATCTTTATTAATGAGTGGATATCAATTAATGGATCCATTTTAATTATTAATACTAATGAGATTTATGCATAATTCAATATTATGATTAAAAAAAAAAACGATATTTAGGTAGGTTTAATTAAAATTTATCTATTGCATTAATTTTCATCTCGGAATTTATGTAATATTATGTTATAACATATAGGTATTTATTACATAACTGAGAATATAGCTCAAAAATAGTATTGTGGTTAAAAAATTTATATATGAGACATCCCATGTTAAATCAGACGGTTTGAAAAAATTTTTTTTTGGAATTCTTTGTTTTTTCTATCTTCTATTGATCTAATTTGATTTTTTGTTGATATAAAACTTTAAAATGATAACCATTAAGGGGGTTCTCCCGTGTGACGGCTTCTTTTATAAGCGTTTTTATTTAGTGACCAATGAACAGATAGAGCTTTGAGTTTTTTTTTAATTTTCTTTGAACATTTCTTCGATACTCAGTGGAAAAAATAATATCGCTCTCAGAGCAGTACTGTATTCCTATCGTAGCTATCCCTACTTAACCATCTGTTTCATTGTTACTAGAGCCATCTACTAGATGGCTATGACAGCAATATGTTAGATAACTATCCTGGATCGCTAGGAGAGCCATGCAAGATTGCTGTGAGGGCTAAACGTCCCGCTTTAGCCTTGGATTACAAACAGTCTTGTGTGTTGACATATTTTATAACCTCCAAAATATTTATTTTGTTTGATGAATTCACTGATGACTACTCAATGGAAATTTATCAATATAATTTTAATGAAACATTATCTAATTCGAAGATTATAATATAGATAGGCATTATAAAAATATAGTTGAATATTAAATTTATCTAGAAAAATGTTTTAAATTAAAGTGTAATACATCAGAACTCAAAGCCAATGTTCATTCAAAAACTTTTGTTTTTACAAAGTAATAAATTAATAGATAGCTTATTCTTTCTTTAATTTTTGAACAAATTTTAAGTTAGTTAATAAAAAACTTATAAAAATTGAACTAAAATTTTTTTTTAAGTTTTAAGCGTTTTTCTTTCCTATATTGTTATTTTTGTAACTGATTTATTACTTTTTAGAAAGTTGTCGATTGATATAATTACAATTATTGATAGTAAAGAATATAAATCATATGTTTATTTGAATTATAATTTATTATGACAACTATCCTAATTTTTTATTGATCTTTTTTACATTCTTCAAAATAAACTAAATAATTTGAAATTATTCTCTTGAGAAATTAAATTTTTGATAGTTTTTTTATAAATAATTTTGAAATCATTATACATAAATATTATTCTCAAATTATTAAATATTGGTATGTTAGTTTCTGGTTATATGAGAAGGCGCCGTTAGAAAATGTAGAAAAGCTCTCCTATCACTTTAAATCCAAGTGTTTTAACAAAACACACATAAAGTGTTTTGTTCCTATTTTGAAGCATTGTATTCACTTTTAAAACACTTCTACGTGTTTTAATTTCCTATGTCAAATGTCCATTTGTAGTCACTTAAAACACTTGGATTTAAAGTGTAGCCATCAAAAGTATCGCTACCATACAGTGTTGCTACTGTAAGAATACGTATTGCTGTAGTAGCGATCTACTAGTAGCTATCTAACAGATGCCTCCAGTAGCAATATTTTTTTCCCGTGTGTCATCAATGTTAAGCTTGATATCGTCTTCAATATTGCTATTGTCCCGAACAGTATCATCATCGACATTTTGTAAGATAAAATAACAATATGATATTGTGCATTTAAATGTTGTATTTTTCTTGACTAAAGTCCTGTCGACACTAATCTTTTAGCGAATTCTAAGCGCCAACACAGTTAATTTAATTCATGTCAATCATTCAACTTGACATGAAGTTCGATTTTTCGGGAAAAGAAATGATTTTTATTTTCAATTTTAATTTCCCTTTATCAAAATCAATGATTTTCTAAAGTCCGCTTCTAGATTTTGTTGACCATGCACGGAAAGAAAATTGAAGTAAAAATTACAAGAGTAACATCGTAGTCCTGGATTAGTCTTTCAATATCATAACTTTTATAATTTTATGCTTCAAAAATTGTTATTTAAAAAAAAAATTACCACAAGAGAAGCTATTTTCACTTTCATCCTTGTAAAAATTACTTGTACAACAAAAATAAGAGTTATACAATTACTAAACTAAAACTATGGTTATAAAACATTATCGAGAATATATGCAATCAGTTTATACTCTTATGAATGAAATAATGTTCCTGTTTTGATTGAGATTTAGAGATGTGCAAATACTGCTATTTTCAATTTATATAACGTGACCTTCACGAACACCATCTTGTGACGGTTAGTGACATTGAAATTTTTTTCGATCAACCTGTTGTGCAATTTACTGTCACAAAGTCAATTACAATTGTTACCGTCTATTGTACAACGATTTAAATGTTTTTTTTTTTTTTCTAAGATTATTGCGTGGTTGATTCCAAACGATTTCTTGACCTATAATCTGTTGATTTTGTGATTTATGAAATCATCATAAAGTAGTTATCTTCGATCGTTTATCTAATTAAAAAAACCATTTTATAATTGAATACACTCAATAAATTTGATCAACAAATTCACTGAAGAAGAAAATTCTTTCTATATTGGAAATTTTGTTGACACTAGAACATTTATTCTTTTAAATTGTTGAAAATCCATTTTCTTGTTAGAAGAGTTGGTTGAATTGGTGAAAATACTTTTTACTTTATTTAAGTGAATCTAATCGTACGCTTGTCTATTATAATGAAGGTTAATATTTTATAATAACGACAAGTATTGATATTTCTCTACTAAAAAAATTAAATAACTTTGAATGGTTTCAGCAAATTTTAGAGGCTCGAAATCCTTTTGTGGATACATTTTTTTTTTCTTTCGGTAAATACAATGACACATTGACGTAATTATTAACTAGATTCGAAAGAAAAACTCTTGACCCAAGAACATCATTTGAAGAGTTTTATAATCTTGAATCAAGTTAATTTTACTTAAATCGAGAAAAATTTTTCGGTTCAAAAATGTTTTTAAATAATTTTAACTATAGCTTCAAGCTTGTATCACTAATTCGAACGTACCAAAATTTATTACTTCCCACAGATATATCGCAAATAACTATTTTGTTTCCTTATTTTTATTTCATTTTTTTTTATATTTATTTTATTTTTTTATTAAGGGCTCTAAACTACTCACAAGGGTATAAGGTTTATGAGCTGAAAAATAGAGTTATTATATATTTTGAGCTTGGCGAGCTCAAAAATCTAATCTAAGAAACTATAGTTGTGCAAATAGAGCAGTATTTTCAATACTTTGAATAGCGATATCTCTTTGAAGAATGAAATGCTTTCGATGCGGTTTACGACATTCAATATAGATTTTTTAACAAAATGAGACTACTTATTATTCAAAAATCGATCTCACAAGAAATTCCAAAGTCAAGTAAAGACGTTTTTTTCGACAACAATTTCTCACGAACGAATTAATCGATTTTAAACTTAAGAGCCGATTATGTTATGCAATTGATTGATAAAGCAGATCAAAAAGTTATTTTGAACGAACAGGATTTCACAAACTTTTTTTTTTCGACTTTTTTAGACTTTCTCAAAATCTATCGTACCGAATAGATTCAAATTTACGAAGAAGTCTGTTTCGCTAAACCCTATCAAATGACGTCAATATCTTTCAACTCGGTCAAACCGTTATAAACTTATGAGAGATTTACACACACAAACAGATACATCCACACGCACACACATACATACTACCGTCATCGTAATAATAGTGAGAATAGCTTCCTAGGACCTCAACGTGAAAATCTGATGAAAACTCTATTTTCTAGAAAATCAAGTGTAAATCTTTTCATACATTAAATTGTTTTTTTAGTGTTTTTTTTTCATGCAATTATTTTGAATAAAGTATCCAATAACGACTTAACATAAAAATAATCGTACTTTTGATCACCAGCATAAAAATACCCATTAATAAAAAATAGCAACTGACATACTTTCACATATTACAGATAATAGACGTTGATCTGTTAATTTGCGTGTGCTTACCTTGTCAAAGTCATTTCAACTGTGATTAAGTACGAGTTGTTATTCACACAGCTCATCGGACTTGTTGTATACCATTGCAACATTTATTTATTTTTTTTCTTAATTAACTTCATGTTATGTTGTTGTTAAAAAATAAAATAAACTAATTGTAAATTCCGTCTGTAACGAGTCATTACAGAACAAAAAAACTTAATGAGGAGTTACATGAAGAATTATAGAGGTCATTATTTATTCCATTTCATTAAATAATGAAGAGATTTTTACGCAATACCATTTATCTAAATTTAATATATCATTAACGAGAAAAATGACACTAATCAAAATGACATTAATTCCAACTCATTAAATTTTCTATGGAAAAATAACTGAATTATAACTCAAAACCAGTTATTAGCGTTGCCCAGTTAGCACAAACGAAATCAAGTTGACGTAAACCTGTAGCCGAAATTGGACGTAAAGTTTACGCTAACAGTAAGGCAACAGTTGTGTTTATAACTGTTCACGTAAAGTTAACGTCAACTTTCCGCTACCTTCGCGTTTACTTAGAACAAACTTTTCAGTCAATTTCGGCAGTAGATTTACGCTAACTTGATGCGTAAATTAAAGTCAAGTTCTGGAAAACTGTTGCAAGTGCAAAAGTTGACGCAAAGTTAACGTAAAGTTGACGTAAGTCATTAATCATCAACTTATTCGCTCGTCAACTCGTGCTAACTGAGTGAGTATTACTTATTCTGTTTTACCATATCAGTTAAATTTTATCATCAACAGATGTTAAATTTTACTGCAGAAAACTACATTACCTAAACAAGCCGCAGTTGATATTTTCCATGAAGGATACGACTATACATTTAGGCACAACAAAGATCAGATTAAAACACCTAGATGTCCTTGCTGACAAACTAGAATAGGATTTAAATGTTCGTGTGAAATTTCCCTGAGTATTTTCATTACTCTTGCCATTAGTTTGTTTTGTCATTCCCAAGAGAATAGGGGGTGAACCCTACAAAAATAGGCATAGCTTCGCAGATCACTGCATGACATAATCACCCCTTATGCGTGCAGTAATCGTAGTTTTTATTTAAGGTCGACACGCCATTTTGTAAATCTTTTGCTGCGACCACCATTTTTCAAAAACAAAGCTCTAGTGATTTTTTTTATCGTATGAGAACAAAAATAAAAAAATAATGGTATAAATTCTATATGAAGTTATTGGAGAAAGATGTTGAATCAACATTGTTGATACGTAATAATTCCTAGCATACTGTTTTTAACTCATTTTCACTGCCAATTTCAAAACTAGAACTTTTTCGAATTGACAATTAAAAACATAATGAAAAATTTAAACAAAGTTACTTAACTCACAATTTGGTCGCTACGCGTTTTGATTATTGATCTTTTAACAGAAAAAATTTATAGCCTCTCGGTAGTGCTTGACGATTGGTACCAAAATTTTTTTGAAGCAATATTGTTTAAAATCACCAAATTTTTTTATATAATTTGGACATTTTTCTTTGTTAACCAAATGAAATAAATATATACCTTAGAAAAAATATGTTATTCTTTAGAACTTATGATATTCATTAATATTCAATTATCTCTGATGAATAAGCATTATTATTTGAAGTCAATAATACAGAATTCACAATAAATAAAAATGTTGAAGTTTTACCTTTTTAAATGAGAAATGGTTTAAGACACTGTGAGTGTAAGACACTATAAATATTTAAATTTAAATTATATGGAAGAAAATAAAACATTAGTTTCTAGAAAAGCAAAATATTTTTTTCTTCTTTCAAATACCACTTTCGAACTCGAAATAAACAAGAACGCTATAACTTTTTGTCTTTAAAACTCGCAACAAATTGGAATTTAAAAATCATAATTCTGAATGTTATCGATGTTAATTAAGATAAATAAAGTCATTTATATAAAGACAGTAATAAAGGATGTTTACGTGTGAAAATTTGTGTAAATTATTATCTAGACATAGATAAGAATCTATTACAAACTCCAGATGTTTTTTTTTTGTGTCATTTTATGCAGCTTATTTCTAACTAAGATGATAATAATAATTATAATTTTTAAAAAGTTTTAATTCTTCGAATAAAATAAAATATATAAAATTACTAACATTGATGTTTAGTACAGCAATAAAGACAAAAAAATTAATAGAAAAATAGTGTAGCCTGCAACTAAGATTCGTAACATTTGAGGGGTGCTCATCGACCATCAGCGTGCATCTATGATTGTTTGAGAAAATTCTGTAGGGTCGCTGAGCCAACCCCATAGAATGAAGAGAGGGGCAGGCATCCCCTACTATGAAAACCTAACGATATCTCAAACTTTCCCAACACCACTGATATCCACCCTATATCCTCTATTACTTTATCGCTTGTACAAGTCCAAAATTTTTGGAAGTCCTACTATTACCATTATTGCGTCACATATTTTAACAACTTTTCTTTGTTTAAATTATATACATTGTGGATTTGATTTTAGTTAAATAAATTACTGGTCAACAATATTGAAACTAAAAAGTATCAATTTGATAAATTTTTTGAAAACTATACACAAAATAACATGTGAAAGTTTGATCTGCTATTTCCGGAATACTTAGTGGATAAAATTACTGACCCAAATTCGGAAGGGTAACGACCCCGAAATAAAAAAAAACAGCCTACAAAGGCAAATCATTTAATTCATAGTTCTCAATTTGAAAAACCATTTTAATTTTAATTTTTTATTTTTTGTTTGTGAACTAAAATTAATCGCCGGTATACTCTTTGAATTTTGTTGCTCGGTGAAAACTGGATCTTCTTACTGTATACCTGCGCTTGTTAAAAAGAAAAAAAATCCAACGAACATACACATACATGCTCACGTTGCAATGTAGTTGTTGAATTTGATAGATGTGACGAGGGTACGATTAGAGTTGAAAATTACGCTTCTATTCACCTATAAAATTATTTCTTCTCATTTATTGTAATGTACACATCTTCAAATTTTTTCTTTAAAATACCGATCTAAACCTGGTTATATATTCACGAGAATGTGATCTGGAATGCTAGCTTAAAAAAAGAAACAGAAAAATTTTTTAAGCTAATAGAAATAAGATATATGGACATACATGTATGCGTAGATCCGTATACACCCGTTTATGTAAACACTGTAAAAACAACTGTATTTTAGAATGAATAGTCGTTTCTAAAAAATATATGAGGCAAGTAAAAAAAAAAACTAAATTCAAAATATCTTATGTGGAAAATACGAAAAATCCCACTTTGTATTATTACTTTTTTTTTCATTATTAATGTTAATGTTATTAGTATTTGATCTATTCAACCACTCCTTCCTAATTCTTTTATTTAAGATGTTCATAAAAAATAATGCGTGTCCCTGTTGGCAACAGCTTCCGGGACGATGCGATGAGCTTGTTAGTTCAAGGCTACCTTAATTTCTATAACCCTAGAAATTTTAGTAGTTTAATAACAACCCTATTAAATTCTCAGAAAATTCTCTTCTGTACATATTTGTGTTTTCAAATATTTTTTTTTTTAAGTACCTGCGTCTATTGAGTTTTATGTTTAGTTTGTAAAAATACCTTTCAAAGGTATGCAGTCCTGTGAGAAATTTGATTTCTTTCCAAGTAAGCTTAAACTGTCAGGATTTATTAGTTCATGAATAGAATTTTCACTTTCAACGGTTAAAGAAAAATTCGTACAATTTTAAGAAAACAGGGAGTGAAAACCATGGATAGCCATTCAGCCATTTATCTAAATCGGCTTGCACTGCTATGCTGTTAAGTACATAGTTTTAACTATGCTCGTCGAACACTAAATACAAAGGCCTCGCTTCTACGAATTCATAGGCGTAGAATCCACTTTTTAAAACAATTACAAAAATTTCATGGGAAACAATGAGATTGTCAATATTTTTTCTTTTATCTCATTAATCATTAATTAAAGATTATTTTTAAATGCAAGATACATTAATTTATAAAATCATTTATAGCTAATGATTGTTTATGTAAATTTACACACATTGAAGATTTACTAGAACAGAAATAAACTAAGTTTCTGTAAGTCAAATTTTTACGACCTACATAACATTAAGTAGAGTATTTGAATCCGAAGTTAAGTAACATTTGTAAAGTATAAAAAATAAGAAAAGAAATATACAGGATAGAAGCATAAACATAGAGCGACATGAAAGAATGAGGAAGAAAAAATCATAGAAATTAGACACGTAGAAACAGAAAGGAAAAAAAATTTTCCGATCCGTAAAAGTAAATGCAACCCCTCGTTGAGGGTTAGTGAATTCGAAGGGGTGCGGTGGTTCGCGCGCTTATCATCTTACCCCTCTGTGCGTTGTCAATTGGTCGTCGCATCGTCAGCCATCTTGGTTATGGGCGTGCCTCACCGTTAACGTAGGGGTGACTCACCTCTGGTTGACGAAGAGTCTACGCCATTCTATGACAGTATATCGTCCTTCACTTTCCCTCGCTTTCACCCACTACTTCTATTCGCTCCTTACTCACTTCCTAGTAATATATAGTTTTTTTGTTATTACAGAAATATGCATGCTTTAGATTATATTAAAACTCATACGTAATGAAAATTTCTAAAGCCGTCTTTAAAAATTATAACTTGGTAATCAACGAGCCTAATTCTGTTGAGATTAAAGTCTTTCAGCGAAGCTTAGCTATCCTTGTCGCACCTGCCGGAAATTTAATGTTCATCTAAACCCTCCTTATATTTCACCCTTTTTTCTATTTCCATTCTCTAGGTTCCCGTTTCCTTTCTTTGTTCTCAGTTCTAGTTTTGGATCTCTTTGGTTCTATGCTTCGTACGATATTCCCGCGTTTTTCTATGCATTCATTTTATCTTAGATCTTAGATTCATATTTTATGCATCGTTAGCATAATCTTATGTTGTGAAATATTTATATTATTTCAAACTGTTCCAACTTTTTTGGTTTTTGCATATACTCTGCAGGATAATATTTTCATCAATTCATATTTATATTTGATACTATCGTTTTAAATAATTCCATAATGTGTGAAAACATTTCCAAAGAAACGAATAATACATTAATAAGTGTAGCGAAAGATGTTTTCGATAAATGGCGCCATCTAGTTAAATATAACTAATTGAGCGCATACGTTCAATGATATACACTGTATTCAAAAATACCAATTTTTTCTGTTAAATTATTTCCCACACGGCGAAAAAAACATAGGTATTTTTCCTATTTTTGCATAGGAAAAATTTCTATGTTGACAAAGAAATTTTTCCAATGTCAACATGGGAATTTTTTCTTTATTAACATGATGGAAATATCTATGTGACATAGGAAAAATTCATTTATCACTAAAATTTTTGTAACTTAATTTAATAATTACAAATTTACATAACAATTTTCTTATTCGAGCAATTTTAGATAATTTAGAAGTAAAACAATGATGTACAGACGGTTTGTGATAAAAAAATTCGATGAAATTTTTTTCAAATTTTGCTCTACATTTCGAAAAAATTAAAAATCCAGCAGATTATGGACGGTGTGGCTTAAATTGCCATAACCCTTCAAAAATTGACTTATCGGGACGTTTTTTTCTTAGAAATTTTTTTCATTCAATATTTTTTTTCGGAAAAAAACAGAAAAAAATTTTTTCGAACTTGTCTTCATCGTTATTTTTTAGATTTTCCTAAACAACTCAGAATTTCTCGATGATAAACATTTTTAATTTCTTTTTTCTTTCTTTCATATGAAATTTTGACATTTTCTACAAATATCCTGAAAATTTCAGAATGGTGTTTTTTCGATTTCTATTTTTTTTTTCAACTGAAAAAGAAAAAATTTTTTCATGTCATAAATGAATTTTTCCTATG